>VZRR01005748.1:180079-243398 GCA_013398015.1 Oreocharis arfaki
GGGGTAGCCTTTCCTCAGGCCGAGCCGCGGTCCCCGCCGCCCCCCAAACCCGCCGGCCGCACGCCGCGGGGCTCCGGCAGCCGCGCCGGGAGGGCGTCTCCCCGCGCCTCGGGCTCCGGCCGGAGCGGCGCCGGGCCTGGGTGTCGCGGCTTCCCGGGAGCTCCCGGAGGCACCAGCGGCCAGTGGTGGCTCCTCGGGGGCGGGCACGGCTTTTATTGCAAGTATCAAAACAGGGCAATGAAATACTCCTGCGGCAAGAGATAACGAGAGGAGCGGAAAAGGAAAATGGCTCTAAGGCTTGTTTCCCCTTTTAAAAATAACCATAATTATTTTCTCTTTTATCGCTGAAAATAAGGTGACTTCCGAGTATGTGTGGGTTTATACTAGGAAATTTTATTTTCGGAAGTACTTTGGAGTTGGATATTGCATTAGTTAGTTTGAATACGGATATTTTATTTTTTTATTATAGAAAGTATATTCAGAATAACGTTGAAATATCTGTAAGATTAAAGAACTGTGTTTTGAATTTTTTTTCTGCCCGACGCGGTAAGGCTAGGCACAAGCCAACGTAAGAGGCACGGGATACAGAGATCGTAAACTGCCCTGGAAGCGTAGAAAACAGCCATAACTGAGCTCACACTATTGTGAAGGACTTCGTGAACTCCTTCCTGCCTGAAAATGTTTCTAACCCTAGACATAAGAGGAATGGTTAGGAGAAAGGAAGGATCTCTGCTTTCGTTTGCAAGATCTTACCTAATAGTGGATAGGGGAAGGCGGGGATGAGATGGATGTGAGATGGTGTTAGAGCAGTTACAATACGAGATTTTTGTTTGGTGTATTTTTCCTCTGTTGTTTGCGTTTTTTACACAGCAGAGTTTTCCTTGGGTAAGATGCTTCCATCGTTAGAAGGGAAGTAATTTGTGGGATATAATTAATTTTTATGTTAGTAAATTAGGTACAAAGTCCAGGTGCTCTTTCTCAGTGGTGTAGCAGGTGAAGCCGTGGCTTCAGACATTCTAGATGAGGTATGTGCAAACATTTTGCTTTTCTGGATGATTATGCTGAGTGTAGCAGAGACTGTGCTTCCCATGAGAACCCAGAATTTAATATGAATAGTAAAGTATGGCGAAACCTGTCTCAGTGAATATGTTTGAGGGGTAAGGTTACCTTTTGTTAGTTGATACCTCAGTAATAATTGAGGTAAACCAATTAAAATGAAATGGTAGCATACTGAACTTTCTACTAAGGAAATATCTATTTTTAGTCACTTACTGTATGTAGTTAAGTTCTAAAATCTTAGAAGTAGGCTGCAGTTCAGTGTGTGCTTAGTAGTGTTTCAGTAGTTCTGCCCTTCAGTAAAGAGAAAAGCTTTGAAGGAAATGGAGTAATTTGGTAAGAGAAACTTGTTAGAAGTATATCCTGCTGGTGTTTTGAAATGTTTTGAAACTTGAGGCTTTTTTCCATTGTATTTCCTGCTAATGATTTTAAGGTGAATACAAAGAAAGAACTTCGGTGTGGAAGCGGCTTTCAGGAAGCATGAGAATCTAGATGCTTGGGAAAACACTGGTCTTTTTTCTGCCAAAACCTCGCGCCTACCCAAGTATAGTTTAAGGAGTCTCTTAATTCATGGTACATTTGGATTGCAACAGCAAGCTTTGATTGCAACAGCGGATGCAAGATTCACTGCTATATGTCTTTCTTAACTTTTTCAGGGAAGGAAAGGTGCTTTTCCTTGCTTTTTTTTTTTTTTTCCCTATGGTAACTTTGGATTCTGCCTTTCACATCTTGGGAGGAGTTGGGAACATGACAGATAGGAAAAGAGGAAGGCAGGAAATAACATACCTCTGTGACCACTTGTGCTACCCCTTCATGCACTAAGCATACTTGAGGTTTTCTTTAAGTAATGCTGTATTTAGCAATTAGATTTATTAAGAGATGAAAAAGGGCTTTGTATTTGGAGAGCAAATCAAGGTGTTGCCTACATTTGAAAATTGTTAGGAATTTCTCAGCCAAAATTATTTTCCTTAGACCTCATCATCTTATTACTAAAGTTAATATGTAATTACGGAATATGTGTTAACTAATGTGTGTAGTTTGTAGTGGGAACAAGACTGTTGCTTGACTTTTCCCCCTCATTTTTCAGATTACAAAATGATGAATAAAGGTTAGACTTAAATCTTAAACAGAGTTTTTCGTCAAAGAGCATTTGTCAAAATCAAAGAAGTGTTTGCATGATAAGATTGGTTTCCATGCTTGTTTCTGTTTTTATAAAATTTATAGATTTTGCACCATGATTGATTAGTGAGTATCTGTGCATTGTCAGAATTACAGGATAGTCCTGATTTTCTGTCAGATGATTCTATGAAGTTCGTATGATTCTACGAAGTGCAGTCAGAAAGACATTACAAATATAGGAATAGTAATCAGAACTTTTGGTCACTTCTTACTAGATCTCTCTAGAATTAATCCACACATTGTTCCCAGAATATTGGTTTTATTCGGTGTGTGAATGTGGAGTCTCTAGAAAAATCTGAATAGCAAAAACGTGATTGGATGTCTGCTGATAAGCAACTATGTTCTTAGTGAAAGTAGTTAGAATTAAAACCTAAAGCAGTATCTATGGGCAATATTGAATTGATGAAGCACTGAGTCTCATAGGCACTACAATAGTTATTTACTGTACTGTGGGATAAAGGCAGGTTTGTATGTATATAAAGAGAACTTTATATGATATTCTATATAAAATAAATTATTCTGTGTTCCACTTAAATCTTTTGGCCCAGCTCCAGATTTTAAATCAGATGCCTAAACTCACCTTAGTCATTAATGTTTTGATTATTTTTCCCCTCCCTCGCTTTCCTCAATGTGTGTTATCAGTATGTTTATTGCCTTTATTTTAACTGGCCTTGGCAATGCAGTTGGAGTCCAGTAATCTGTTGTCTTACTGACCCTTCAAAACAACTTAGTTTTTGTGGCTTTAGGAGTTTGTAAAATTCTTTTAGGAGCTCTGAGCAGAAAAAAGTTCTCAGTTGGGAAGAACTTGTAAAATAAGTTGCCTTTTTCTTCGGATGCTCAGAAGCGTAGAAACTATCCATCATGCTTCTTTTACTGTTGTCTTTCCATTAGCTGATCTCTGGAAAATTTTTTTACAGTGGACCAACTACATTCATGGGTGGCAGGATCGATGGGTAGTTCTGAAAAGCAACACACTCAGTTATTACAAGTCTGAAGATGAAACAGAGTATGGCTGCAGAGGCTCTATCTGTCTGAGCAAGGCTGAGATTACAGTAAGTACAATTTTATTATTGTCATTATTCATGTTTTGAGGTGCTATATATTTGTATCTGGTGAAAGCAAACATGGGTATGGCAAACTGTTCGGTCATCTACATATGACATTTAGTGGCATCCGAACACTGTGGAGCAGGGCAAGGAATTCCTGATGCGAAAACAAGCGCATTTAATTTGTGGCTTCAGCAAGCAGCTTTTCGTTTCTTACATTAGAGGGTTTTGCGCGTGGATAGACAACTGTCTGCCTCTGAAGACTGCAAGGTTTTTTCCTTCAGTCAATTTATGACCCCAGACCAACTTCCCAGAGGAGGTAGCATCCTTCACAATCTTTTCTCTAGAAAGCAGGTAGTGTTTCTTTGACTATAGTTCTTGACTTTCTGAGCACGACTGTGTGGGTTTCCAAAAGAAAATGTTCTTCTCTGTGCATCTTTCTCTGAACAAGTTAGTGTGTTGCTGTTTTTGTCTAATGCTGAAAGACTCGAAACAGACCGGTAAGAATAAAAAGCCTATATGTAAATGAGCACAGGTCTTATGAGGAGTGGCTGAGTGGGCTGGAGTTGCTTAGCCTGGAGAAAAGGAGGCTGCGGGGGACCTTATTGCCCTCTACAACTACCTGAAAGGAGGTTGTAGCAAGGTGTGTTTCTGTCTCTTCTTCCAGATAGTAAGTGGAAGGATGAGAGTAAATGCTCTCCGGTTGTGTCAGAGGAGGTTTATATTACACAGAAAAAATGCTTCATAGAAGGGACTGTAAAACATTGAAACAAGATGCCCAGGATAGTGGTGGAGTCACCATCCCTGCAAGTGTCAAAAAAAAGTGTGGATATGGCACTTGATGTCATCATTTAATGGTGAACGTGGTGGTGGTGCTGGGTTGGTGGTTGGACTTAATGGCATTAGGTTTTTTCCCAACCTTTATGACTTCATGAAGTCTTACAAAGAAGGATTGGCCTTGGAAGATAAAAAGCTGTGGTTTTGGCTTTCAGAATTATTATACACATTATGACTAATGCTTGTCAAAAAGCATGCTGTGGTCTTTCTGCAATACTGTTAAATAATCAGTCTAGTTATGTGATTTAGAGTAAAAATAGCTGGACTTTCATGTAGCACAAAAATTCCAAGAGTAGTAGTGTTAAATTTTAGCATGTATGTTCTTATTCCACCAAATTTGTGGAGTTTTTTCAAGCTGACTTAAGGATGGCAAACAAGAAGTATTCTTCCCTACTAATAATCAGCTTACAACTAGAATTTTATTAGACACCTCTTGGTTTAAAAAAAAAAAAAAAGCCTGGATTGATTACATCAACCAGATGCATTCTGGAGAAAAGCTTGTGAAGAAAAGGAGGTTTTTACATTTAGATGTCTGTCAAGTATTAGTCATCTAAAAATTTAGATCATGTAATGTATTTATACCTATTTTTTTAAACTGAACTTTTAAAACTTCCTCACAATGCGGCTTAATCAGGAATTTATTGTACACTACAGTCTCTAGGAGTTCTCACTCAGGTGTACCTATGGCAATCTGTTGAGCCTATGATCAGAACTTCCAAAAATCTCTCAAATTAGGTAGCAAGAGCTTAGCATGCCAACCAGGCAGAGACAGGAAGGTGCTGGCAAGGATGTAGCCGAAGGAAACCTGCAGGCATGCTGTACAGCACATCTCAGCAGCCTGAATTCCAATTGTGCTGGTGGAGTGGCACTGCTATTGCTGCTGGAATGTCTTGGTACATTGCAATTCATAAAGGGAAGCTGGCAAGCGTGTCTTCAGACTAGGATGTATGTGACACTGGAACTTGTTATGGGTAAGTTTTTTCTTCTTTCTGGCACTTGTTATGTCTGGTAACTTGCAGTTGAATTGATGCATCTGTTTTTAGGTTCTTGAACTTCTTGAATACATGGAGAAGGAATCAAAAGCAGCCACAATTCTAAAGATTACTCTGATATTTTAGTTCCATTTTTGTTCAGGCTCGTGCTTTGTGTATGGTATTTGACAGTTCAGTTGATCGATGGTATCACTGAAAGCTACTAAGTTCCAGTTAATTATATCTAGCTGCAGTTAAAATTACTGTTCTGTAAATTTTAGAAGTTGAGGGATATTATTGGATTATTTCCGGTCTCTAGGACATAGAAATATACTTTTGAAACTATCCTGTAGTTATTCTCTCTCTATTTTTCGGAAGTTATGCTTTTTAAGCCAGAGTTTTAGCATCAATGCTTCTAGTTTGATAGTTGTTTAGTAGCAATTTGAATATTGTATCTTTTTAACTAATGTTTTAAATTGAAAAGTGATTGTGCTCAAAGATATATGTTTAAAATATTCTTCCTGAGGTACAGAGCTGATCTTTTCCTCTGTATCCTTGTAATGTCTTCACTAGCTTTCTAGCATGTTTAAATGCAGAGGAAAACACCAGTAGCTGATAAAATAAGTGTTGAAATGATCATGTGTAAAAAACTACCTTTGCTGTCAGTGGAACTTACTATTTACTGAATGATTTGTGGTTAATATGGAAAGGATAGAATGTCAGATTTCTTATTGGCTTAATGTTCAGTTGCCCTGACTTGATATAGTTGAGATCTTAATCTTTTATATCTTTCAGCAATCTTTCGCTATACTCTAAGTTCAGTTTCCCATGATCTTGGTGATCCAGAGTCAGGCGTATTAACTATTTCTATATTAACCTGTTGTATTTCAGTAAAGGTTTTTTTGGCATGATGCAGGACATGAGTAGTATGAGATGGTGTTGATGACTGTAATGTTCCCTTGTGGGAAAGGGTGGCTGGATTTTCATGAAGCTTTCTTTTAGGCACACAGATTAGGTATGCGTGTTTGAATCTGATGGGGAATGTAATGATTTTCTGCACATAATTAGTTCTACTGTTATTATAGAATGTCCAAATTTTGTTAATGTATAAGCTTAAGTTTGGAAAGCTGCTGTTACTGAGTAGCCTTACTGAACTTTCAGCAATGAAGACGAGTCTAATTGTAAGTCATGGTATTAATTGATACATGAATGTTGTATGCAGAAACCCATGGTTGCTTCTGCTCTTGTTTTATCATTTGTATTGCACTGGGTAGGGATGATAGACAGATAATTTTACAGGGATATTTTGTAAGATACTCATCTCTCTCCTTTATTTGGTGAAAGAATACTGGTTAAATTAACTTATTGGCGTAGCTTTTTTGTGTGTTTCAAGTGCAGAATTGTACTGTCATATGTCCAGAACAGGTATGGCCTTGTGACAGTAGTCTTTAATTGAATGAAAAATATGGGATCTGGTTGGACTGCTGGCACTGAAAGGAGCTGATTTCTCTGGAATAGAGGACCAAAGGATGAATATTGTACATTCACTGGATTACATCGAGTAATGAACTGGCCACATGAATTAAGTTGGGGGAAGGTTGTTGAAAGTCAGTATATGATGCTGAGTTGTTTTTATCCAGGTAAGATAAAACACCTCAAAGGTGTTCAGTTGGTTTATAACAGGCTGGAGGCTGAAACTGAAGATAAACATACTGCTACGTGGTCAATGGATGAGGTGAAATTATGGATACTATAAAAAGTTCATGTATGGACAAACTTAAGCTTTGATAGATTAATCTAGCCTGGGCATACTAAATTGCTGCTGTTGATGGTACTCAGTGCCAGTTGGTCTTCATTAAGGATATTCTTCTTTATTTTAAGGCTTTGTAGTTCTTTCATTCTTGAAGTCAAATTTACAGTGGGGAATTCCGCATACAAGATTAAGAATGGATGTTCATGGCAGTACTGTATAAGTGTGGATCCCTGGGACGTGGTTTTGGAGTTGGAAGGTCTAGGGTCTGTTATTAAAAGAACAAAAAGAAAATGCTCTGTAGAGCTGGAAGTCCAACTTTAAGGCAGTCTGGTCCCTGAGTTGGTACTGTCTTTGCCTTGATTGCTGTGTCTATTCTTAGAGTGCCATCACCACTGTTGTACAGAGTGACTTGCACTAAGTCGTGTAGTCACAGTGTGATAAATCAAGAATAACATGATATGCTGTGCCCCCACTTCAGGCAGTCCAAGAGGAAGGCCAGCACTAATTTAATCATGGTAGCAATTTCTATTAGTAGATTCTCAAATCTCTTTATAAAATTCTCAATAACAAAGTGTTTATCTGATGAATTCTAGGGGTTTTTTCAGAAAGGATTTGCCTGGTCAGGGTAGCTCTTCTGCATGGATCTATACAGAGGATTTTGAAAAATGCTTAGAGAAATGTGGTGCATGATAAGGTTTTAAGAATTCTTAAACTCAGCTACGTGTGAACTTTGTATTTTTTGTCACTAGAGGTGACTACTTACACAGGAAGAGTTCCAAAAGCTTATGTTCCAATTTAAAACTTCAGCTTTTCTACTGATAGAATCTATATTTGCCATGTTGCTTTAGTCCAGTGGTTGGTATTCTTCTTCTTTCCTGTGTATATTATTGATGTAGAAAAACTTGGTTTTAATTGCTTAAACAAGATGCCATAGCTGTGACGCAATGGTTTCCCTTAGCTTTGGTTATATTGCAGTGATGTATATACATATCAAAACCTTTATGGAAACTTGCTATTTGTTTTTAGTTTGGGGTTTTTGGAGTACTTTGTTTTTATGGTGTTGTAAAGAGACAATTATACAGGTCTGTGGAAATGCCTGAACTAGGACTGAGCAATAAATTCAGTTTGTGTAGTAGAGATACTTTCAAGTAAATTAGTTTGTTGGGGCTTTTTTCTTCCAGAAATGGCAATTGGAAAGTACAGTTGCTTAATGAAGGCAGTAATGACATTTTATATTGATATACAAATTGCAAGCCAGCCATTTATCTTTAGAATGAACTTCTAAAGGTGTGCGGGTTGAGTATCTATTGTGGATATCTGGAGCTCAGAACAAGCAAGAAGATAGAAAATGGAAGTCTGTCTGAGGGACAGCTTAGTGAATTGTCTTAGCCTTTTTTCCCCCCTAAGTAGTAATAAATTGTTGTTGTAAAAAAGTTCATAAATATTCATTTTATAAGTTAGGGCAGATGTAAACATGTATTAGTTTCAGTTTACAAAAAGAACAAGAGCACTGTACATGAAAAGAGCTCAACTGGCGGTTTACAATTTTAAATTTCTCATTTCCTTATATATAGTCTGAAAAGAGACTGACATGTTTGTATCCAGTAATCAGCCACTAAAAATAAAAAAACTTACTCCACTTTTTAAAGATGCAGCTAGTTGAAAACTTGCCTTTCCTCACTCCAGTGGTATTTATATTTTATTTATAGAATGATACTGACCACCATTAATAATTGGGCACTTGTGAGAGGAAGTACAGATTGACATTTTTAAAAATAGATTGGCAAGTTAACAGAAAATGTTTCATGTGTTCATCAATTAAAACACTTGCAGAGCCTTCTATGAGTTTTTTTCACAGAAACGTCAAGGCATACAAATCTCTAAGTTTTGTAATAGAGATGTGTATTTTTAATTGAAAGAGATGTCAGTGCTAGAGAAATATTCTTAGTAGCATGAAGAATCATGTCTTGCAAAACAGACTTTCGAAAATTCACCTTGGCATCAACAGTATATTGATGTGTTTCTTTTACATTTTATACAACGTGAAATCCAACAGTGATTTGGACTCAGTTGATGCGGTAGTGTATAGAAGTAGACCTCCTTGGAGGACTAATGGGGATTAAGTTTGGGGGTTTTTTTTCTATCTACTGCTTCAAAATTTGATCTTGCTAATGTGCCTGCTTATGATAAAAGAATGCTGTAATTGCAGTTTTTATCTACTATGAGATAAAAACTACTATGAGGTTTGTTTGTGTTCGTGGCTAGTTAAATTGAATGGGAACTGATAGATTTTAGTTGGTAAAAGTTTTTATTTAAAAAGCTAAGCCTTAAGTCCATGGCCTGGGCAGAAACACTAGCAGTAAATTTGTAGTAATTGCTAATTGCTTGGGAAAATATTGTTTCCAACTGTCTGAGGTTGGAAAACAATCTGTTTTAGTATGACGTGATGGGCATTTAATGGAATAATTAGTTTTCTGTAATTTGATAACGTGCCTCTTCAGCCTTAGTTGCTACTAAAAAGATGACCTGAGTGAACTAAGACATATAATACAAGCCCTAACTAGGTCGGGGTTTATTTAGGACATGTGGCAATTAGTACTATTAGGCTTTGGTGTGTGTCTCAATCAAGTAGGTAAATGTAGACTGGTGGGAGATTTTGGCTAAATGGGAAATGGGTTTTCTAAATAGAGGCAAATGTGGTTAGGAATACTTACTCAGATGTGAAAGGCCTGATGTGATTTTGTTCTGGAGAGGAAAATGCGAAGGAGCAACAGGGTAGTGAGGAAGGGAAAGGAAGTAAATGCCTAGGAAATAATGGCACTGGGCTGCTGCTGGTCCAGCATGTGGAAGTTGCTTGAAATACGGGATTCTCCTGGACAATTAGTTTTGGCATTCACATCCTCTGCACAGATTTATGTATGCCTCTGAGTTGTCTGAACCAGCCAATGATGGGTTGATGTGAAGTGAAAATGTGTGTATATATCAAAGTTCTGTAAGGTGCTAATATCCTTGTCAAGCAAAACCCACTTGTTTGGCATGGTGGAGAAATGGATGATTTCTTCTGTAGTGTGTATTGGAGAAATTAAGTCAGAAATGGAAAAATACACATCCGTATCAGCTCAGTGAGGCTGGTTTTTGTACTATGATGCCAGTTGTATAATGATTAAGATGTAAAAAAAAAATCTATAATGTACATTAACCAAATATTTTAGCACTACTTGATATTGTTGAAAAATTAGTCTTTAGTACTTGAATATAATCATGTGTTACCACACACTTGAAATTAGGGCTGTAATCCAGCTGTACTTCTGTCATCCTATTATCAGTGAGAATATTATTCCCCCACATGACTTTTTTATTAAGATAATTAAATTCTAACATGGTTCATTATTTGACATACACTTCAGGGTCATAATTCATGCCTGTGGTTTATATTGGGGCAGTTTCATGCTGTGGAGTATTTCTCACAGATGTATACCAAGTGTTTCAGTGTTTGCATTAGGTATTAAAGCTATGATTTTATAACTCAGCAATTTTTTCTATGCTACTTGCAATCCTTTTCCTTGCTCAATCTGAATTTCTATGCATTTTCATAAGATTCATTTATAGTTGGTTTCTTCTTCACGAATACAGTTGATTCCTATGTCACCCCCTCCAGGGCTGTAGTGTTGCTCAGTAGTCCTCCTTGGCAATTTGCTGTTGATTATCTGATGTGTCTTGTGATAGCCATTAATGACATTTTCAACAGCTCTGTTGAGGATTTGTGCAATATTAGACCTCACTTTTGGATATGCATTCATAGAATACTAAGTTAAAAAGCCAGAATACTTTTTACCTACTAATATTCAGCTGCAGCTGGCCATCTCTTTTTTAAGTGCTTCCTGAAGTTGCTCACTTAACCATCCTTTCTGTTCATACATCCAAAATAGTTTGTCCTAGGTGACTGCTTGAGTGTTGTTTTCTTCTTCTCCCAGTTCATCTTCTTGCCTCCTCCTTTAGGCATATACTTAAGTTGCTATTTTCCCTTGTTGTTGTAGAATTCGAGTCAGGGTGAATTTGATTGAATAGTGTGGCCAACTTTGCCACTTTTTAAATCTGTTTTCCTCTCAGCTGAAGTCCATCATTCCATAGTTAAGAGGACTAGCTGGAACAGAATTTACTCCCCCAGGTCTCCAAGTGCTTAACTGAGGCTCTATTGTAACTGGTGTCTTAAAGCCTTTTAAGTTGCTGTCTTTTAAGGACAAGTGTTGCTCTTTCTTAAGTTCTCTTTTTCAGCTCATTGGAAACTAATTACATGTGCGTATATAGCTATATATATACACACATGCAAGTATATATATAAATTAAAAAAGAATTAGAGGTAGCTGTGATGACTGGGTTCAGACTGTCAATTCACATCAATTTTAAACTTTAGAATGAAATGTTTTAGACTGGCATTCATTAGCAGCATGCCTCGTCCTTTTAATTAGTTCTTACACATTGTTAATTATTGCTATAGATTAGTTCTTACACAGTAACCGTTACCATGATGTAATCAAAGCAGTCACTTATATCTGACTTACATCCTAAATTACCTGTAACTGTGCGGTACCATGGAGCCAGTACCATTTTTCCAGCCTGAAATCTTTAATCTTGGTGGTCCTAGTTGCTGAGGCAAAGGTAACCTAATTGAAGAGCTCTTCAGTGAGGGTTGGGGGGAGGTGGATGACAGGACAGGTATAGAATTGAAGTATGCATCTTGTGCCAAAACTCATGTACAGGCCCGAATTAGGATCTTTTGTAAGCATCTTTTAATATGTAATTGAGGCACCTGACACTGGACTGCATGTGGTGTGATGCTCGAGAGATGTTCCTTTCGCAGGCTGCAGCCTTGTTGCTTCCTTGCCCTGTTGCTCAGTTGTTCGTTTTTTTTCAAGTAGCTGCGGCTACCGAGAGCAAAAACAGGCTTCCCAGCTCTGGAGGTAGCATGTTTTCGCTGACCAGTATTTGACCATTAGGGAATTGTTTATGGTTCTGGGGCCTCTGCTTTTCATCTGCGTCCATAGTTTCAAGGTCTTTGATATCTCATGCTTAAATTTTGTGTCATAACAAGAGACACCTGGTTCCAAGGTCTAGTTCATAGAGCCAGTTTTCATAACAAGTTAATAGTGAGATCAGGTCAAGACTGGGAATTGCATAGCTAGCATAAGTCCTGTTGCTAATAATGTTAGTACTGCATTTATAGAAATGCTTGTACAGTTATAGTGTGTTAAGTTGCTTATGTTTGAATTCAAACTAAGCTAATCTTAAGTCTTAGTGTGGTGCTTTTGCAGGTACAGGCCTTTCGCAGGCCTTTGTTTTAGCTGGAATACCGCTGATTTCCTAGAACCAGAATTTCAGTTCCCATCACCGTGAATATAAGTCCAGAATGCTCTACTCTGTCTGTCAGCTCAGTGTAGTGCTGTGGAGCATGGCTTTTCTCTTAGCGTAGAGTACCTTCTCTGGATACTCACTCATGATTTTCTTGTGAAATCCCTATTGTTCCGTTGCCACTGGTGTATGTGGGAGTGTTGGGTCTCCCGTGCCACATTGCAGTACATCATGTGAGATACAGCTAAACTAATAATATTCAAATAGTTATTTTAGGAGTTCAGCAGTGCGAGTGTGATTTCTGCTCCTCTATTTGACTGTCCAATAAAAATAAACTTTAAAAAGGTGGCTCAGACAGTGTTTATGCATTCTCTAAAGTTGATACAAAATTGCTTGGCTTCCTTCCTGATTAATAACTCTAGTTATCTAATCATACTCTTGCTGTGTATGTTTCCTGTGTTAAGAAACTTAATGTGGTGATTTCTGATCAGTTCTAGCTTGATGTTTTTCTATAGTATGATTCTGTTGGTTTTTTTTTTTTTTTTCCTGTGGATGATGTATGTTGTTGGTGGATGATGCAAGTATTTTGCTCCAACTGGAAGCCTGAGAAGTTTCGTATGGATTTGTCTGCAAGGGATTCACTTTGACTTGGTTGTCACCAAAACAATAACATGCATGCTTCCGTAACTGATAATTAGCTCTAAAGAAAAGTTTTGTGAGTTAGACCAAGTTTCAAGTTCTTCAGACTATGTTTAAACAGGATAGGCCTATTAGTTATATCCTGATTTCTCTCTGTGTGTATCTAAATCTGTTAATACCGATTTACTAATCCATGGAGCCTTTACATGTATCCGTACTCACTTGTAGATCACTTAAGGTGATGGTTGCAAGCACATGCTGGTTTACAACTATTTCAGTCTTGCCCTGTTTCTTCTAGTAACACAGTGCCATTCCATGTCTTTGACTAAAATTTAGCTGACATTTCAAGTGCAAATTTTTTGTACTCTAGGTCTTGCTCTTACAAGTAATTGTTTTTTAATAGGCACTTGAGAATAGCAGTATCAGGGGTATGTTTACATATAAACCAATACAGTGCGACTTGATACTGTGTACTAATTCCACTTCATTAACACGGAAATAATTTGATAAAATACTAATCTAAAAAATCATGTACTGTAAGATACTGTCCTGTAAGATAGATGATTCCTTACAAAAAATATTAAAATTGGTTTTGTATGATCGCTTTTGTATCTGAATCTGTTTGGCAGGTATTCAGAAAACCAGATTGACCAGGTTTACGCCTGAGGCCTGTAGGTTTCAAATATTAAATATGGTTTCAGTACTAAAGTAACATACAATGTATACTTGATCCAGACTTAAAAGGACAGTTCTCCTATGAGAGAGCTTCTTTGCAATGGATTAAACCAAGCTAATTTTAAATTTGCATACCATACTATCAAACTAATTTTAAATTCTGCTTACCGTGCTTCTGCTTTCACTGGCCTTTACTTTAGCTAGGTTTTGAAAAGATAAGGTCATGATTTAAAAGAAAAATAAGTGTTAAAAGGCATTTTGAAAAGAAAATATCCTGGCTAAAGATCTGAAGTGGAATGTTTGGGTAGTAGCGAAGAACGTAAAAACATTTAATAGTCTTTTATATTTTTAAGCCTGTTTTCTTGGTAAGTTTTTTTTCTACATGTGCAAATATGCCATTATGAGAAGGTTTTCTTTTTAATGTGGTAATGGACAAGCAATTAGATATCCCATATCTTGCCGCTAGAGGTTTATCACTTTCAATGGGCATAGAACTGTCTTGTTTACTTGCTTGTTTGTAATAAGGTTTTCCTATGCTATTGTAAAAAAAAATGGTACAAATAAATGTAAGAAGAATACATCCAGTCAGTGTAACTAAAAAGTGTGTTCTTGTTGCTTAAGAATGACAAGGAGAGTCAAGACATTGTAGTCCAGTGTTTCTATTAGGTTTTGACTGATTTTAGAACTCAGAAAGGGAAACCAGAATTTTGTGTTATGACTCTTGGTAGACCTTAATTCGCCAGGTTTATGGATCTACTTGGCTTTTCTTGGAGTAGTATTGAGGGCAAATATTACAAATAAATGAAATTAGAACGTGCAATGTCTTTTGGGACTTCAGTACCTTTTTAATAAGAGGTATTATAAGCAATGAAGTATAATGCTTTCTTTAAGTTGTTCCATCCTGAGACTTAGATCTAGGATAGATATGTATGTTAAAAAATCTTTGCAAAATTAATTACTTTAGTAACTTTACAGATTTAAAGACAAGTGTTTTCAAAAATAAGTCGTAGTGGCGGAAGGATCTTGATGAGTTTTTATGATTGCACTAAGTGTACCTGTTGGGGCGGGGGTCTGCCACACAGCCTCTGTGACAAAACTCTAGGTTGTCCTGCACAGAACATGGTCAGCTTCAGCAGACCCAGTGCAGGGCACAGCTGAGCCCCACAGCCACTGTGATGACACCTCAGGGTAAATAGAGTTAAATGGCAAAAATGCTGCTCAGCAGTGTGTGAGAAAGAGAGGAGTGAGGAAAAGTTGTGAGAAAGCAACTGTGTGGGCAGAGATGCTCCAGCCACAGAGCAGAGATCCCCTTCAGCCTGTAGAGGAAAGCATTGTGCAGGAATTTTCTTGTACCCTGTGTAGAGAACCAGACCAGATGACCACATTGCAACCTGTTTAGAACCCAGGCATGGCAGCTGGAAATGTCCTGACAGAGACTGCAGCCTCTGAAGAGCCCATGCTGTGACAGGTTTACCCTGAAGCGTTGCAGTGCTGGATATGGTCCTTGCTGGAGCTTTCACTTGCATGTGAAAGCATGAGGAAGGAGTGGCAGAATTAAAGTGTTACCAACTGATCGTAGCACTCATTCCCAATCCCCCTGTGCCTGTGTTTTTAGTTCTGTCTTGTTTCTCACCATCCGTCTCTACTTGGCAATAAACTAGTTTTCTCTAAGTCACATCTATTTGACCATGCTGGAATTAGGTAGGTGATCTCCCTGTCTTTATCTTGACCCATGAGCTTTTCAGTGACTCCAGAGAGAAATACTCTAACTTGAAAAATACTACTATTTACTATTTAATAAGGCACGAAAGACTGTGTTTTGACTAGTCTTGTCTGGTAAAATCCTAACCATGCATTATATTATTTGGTAAAATACATGTTGTGATTCAGCAGGAAGGATTTTTCCATTGATGATTCTCAGTATTATTCACCATCTAGAATGCAACTTTAAAATCATGTTAGTGGTACTTCATTTCGCTATCTTTTTGTTCAAAGCTTTTTCATAAGTTAGCGTGTTTTCAGACCTTTTACATTGTGGAAGCAGAGGGAAATTTCTTCACAGTTTGGATCTCTCATGGATTAAATGCTTTTGAAAAATTATTTTTAGACATGCACTTTTTGAAACTTGGCTGAGATTTTTCATTTGCTTTTTTCTAGTTAACTAATCACAGCTTTTGTCTGTTCCAAACTGGTTTTACATGAGAACTGAAGTACAGTTTTCGTATGTGCTTTTACGACTAATTCCTTCAATCATACAGCACAAATCTTAAAGTAAACTTTTTATTTTGGGGGTTTATTTGGTTTTAGTTTGGGATTTTTGTTAGCATGTCAATGTAGGTATGTATAGAATGTGTTCATATAGCTTTTTTTTTTTTTTTTTAATCAAATAAGTTCTTTTTTTCCTTTATTCTCACAGTCAAAGTACACACTTTGGAATTGGCCTTGATTCTCGGTAACTGCAATGTTTTTCTTGTTTTGATACATGTTGCTTACTAAGAATTATGGAGTGATTTTTCTTTGCTTTCTTTAATGTTGTTACCTGCTACATTGCATTGCTTTCCCTTTTTCTATTCCATCAGGTAAACTAATTTTTAGGGTGCTCAGTATCTTAATTCTATAGCTCATCATATATTGTGCCTTCTCTGTTTTTGACATAGGATACTGGTTTTGTCCATTGCATCATAAATTATCACATGCACATCTCTCCCTTTGGTTTGCTGCCTTCCGTTGTGAGGTTTCCTTGCTTATGGGTGAATACAGCGCTCTTCTATGTCTGTTTCAAAAGTAATACCATGTTACAGATGCAATTTATTTTATTCTGAACATTGCTTGTGCCCCTCTGTGCTTTCTTGTCCTATCCGTATTATCTTGGACTGATCTTTTGAATTTCCTGTTGAAAACTTTGGAGGATAGAGGTGGTTTTGGCATTTGAATGAATACATCCAGGTCTGGAACCTATTGAATGATCTGTGAAATCAAGTTAGCAAATCTGTAGGTTTGTGGTAACTTAACTACTCTGAACTTTTTTTTTTTTTTTGGAAGCAGTAGTTTGTTCAGGTACTTTGTATGTGGAGGATTTTGGGAAGTTGAAGAACAGTGCAAAAAGGACACTTTTTCCTGAATTTCAAGTGAATGGCAAAAAAAACTAACCAGAAGATAAATTTTACCTTGCATGGTAGGACAGTGACACTGTTCACATGGGAAAAGTTGTTTTTTCAGCTCTCTTGAGCTGGCAACATTGGTTGTGAATAGTTATAGTCTGGCTTCTATCTCATTTTCCAGGGTGTAACTTTTCATGTCTACTTTCATAAGAAGTATTTAAGTTGCAACTGGTGAATTTTGCTATCTTTAAAAGATTTAGAGGCCTATTAACATGAAGATGCTTGCAAATCGGAGTTGCAAAGTGGTATTTTGGTATTTCCTCAGCAGATGAAGCAAAGGGCAGAATGCACCAAGTTGTATTCTAAGTGGAAAAGAAGTGATTGTGGGGTGGTTTGTCCCTATACACATACTATATGCAAAAAAAAAAATCTGCAGACATGAGTTACAGCATTTGCATCAATGAAATATATGCAAAACACTTTACTTAAGTCAGTTTTACTTGATAAGGCTTTTTTCATTTCTTGACAGCTGAGTATTAGCATTTTTAGTAGCTTTAGGTACTCCAATATAACTCTGATATAAGGCATATATATGTGTAGGCCATATTTTAAAGAAAAAACCTATACCAAAACTTGTTTTCTCAATTTTCAGTTGAGTAACTTCTGGTTGACACCATACTCAAACCTATCTGGGAAAAAGAACGTGAAGTTCTCTTAACTTGCTTTGAGTTGCACTAAGAGAAGCAAAGGGGGAACATCAGGTTTCATGTTTTTGCTTAGGCTAGATGACAGCCTCTGTTGGATTTATGCTAGTGGCATTCGTGTCTGAGAACTAAAGAATTGTAGTTTTTGTTTTCTGTAGGCTTCTGTTGTTTGTCTTGGGTCAGAGTTCCCAGCTCAGGATTTTCTTAATAAGAAAAACCTTCAGAATTTTAAAATAATTTTAGCTTAGATAAATTCTACTTCTGCAGTGACAATAGTGGCAGAAGCACACTTTAATAATTATAATATGCAGACTTGAGTTGGATCTGCTATGAATCACCCTGGCTTTCCTCTGTAGGGTAAGGACAAAATGCCATTAACACCATTTGGAGTAGTGAGAGAGCAAGGAAAAGTTTCTTCATTGGAAGTTTGGTTTTGGTTTGGTTTTTTTCCTCACATGGAGTACTCTTGAAGGTTATAAAGTATATAAAAACACTTAGTCTTTCCTGTGTGATTTGCCTTAAGCACCTGAACCAGTATTTTTCAAGCAGATACTGCTCTGAAGCTTGTTTTATGAATACCTCAGGCTTGACAGCTCTAAAGCAGGAAGGATTTTGTGGCAGTGCAATCAGCTATGACTCATGAGACCTGAGCTGGCTACTGACTTCCTCAGTAACTGTAGCCAAGTAAGTGTTTTTCATGTAAACTGTTCTCGCTTAGAAATGCTTAGAATTTAAGAGCTAGTATCTGGTTTTGAAAGATCTAGGATGCTTGAATACTTGGAATTGCCGTTTTTTCTGCAGGATTCTCTGCAGGTGCCATGGAAAAACGCTTAAGAGTCATACAGAAAGGGTGTCTGGGGATGCTGGAGGCCTATTTCTTGCAGCACATTCTTGAACGGGATTGTGATTTAGCTCTGGGGGCTTTTTGTTGGTTTTGGTTTTTTTAATGTGGGCTCTCAAAGGAGCCCCGGGCATACACAGGGATTGCCTCTGCCTCAGACTCTTAAGTCTGTCCACCTCAGCTTTGAAAATGCTGTAAATGTTTTCGGGTGCCCCCATTCAAAGTGTCTTGATCTGGATTTTATTCCTCAGTGCCCTCTCAATTTATGTATGTTGCTTGAGACTGCTGCAGGGTGGGAAAAAGCTGCTGAAGTTCTCCAAGATGCTTTAAATCCTGAGGGTAGATAGTGAATTCCTACTTGCTTCCTGCCTCCCTGCGTAACTGAAACATTTCTCTTTCTTGCTTTATCTTGTGAAAGGTCATTAGGACATATCCTGGCCTCAGCACATGTCCTTAGCTTGTTACAGATGAAAATCCCTATTTATCCTCCAGGGTCCTGTCATGTGACTGGCTAAGAACTGTACCATTTTATAACAGCTTCTGAGTGGAAAGGGAAAGGGAACACTAGGCTAGAAACAGTGAACCTCAGAAAAAGAGATCTAAATGAAATTAGTTGAGGTCTACAGGAAGAAAGTGAAGAGAAATGGGAAAACTTCCAGGAAGTGTAAAGGAGAGAGTGAAATTAGTCTGATGAGAAAATTAGAAAAATAAAGGACAGACCTGAGAAGTTGTGAATAACACTTTGTGGTCTTTTCTAGATGCAGCTACAGAAAACAATAAAAGCACTTATAGCGAGAGGTAAACCAAGGAAGTTTGTGTATAGTGTGGGGGGAGGAGAATGTAACAGATGATACCAAAAAGTTACATATGGAAGTCTGCCGAGTTATCAGTGAAAATGATATGTGATCTCTGTACTGGTTGAGAAGAGGGTTAATTGAAAACAGCCTGATTTGTTCTGTGTTAAGAAAAGAACACATCACATGATTCAGGTGGTTTATTTGTCTTTTGTGTTCACTTAATTCAGGGTTCTTCCAATGAAGCATGTTTTTCAACAAAAAAAAAAAGAGGAGAAGGATGATAAACAATTATTTCAGTTGCCAAAAATATGGGATATAGGCATTTAATACATACTATAGGATGTTAAATAGGTAAACAGCAGAAAATGTATCACCTGCCTAACTTCCTTTTGAAGCGTATTTAACCTTGTTAGTGTTTTTTTTCTTTGAGCAACTTGGTCTAACAGGATTACCTGATCAGCTTGTTCTTTTATAACATGGAACTGCACAGTGAGCTGAGTATAAGCCTAGACCTGATTTATAGACTCACAGAATATGCTGAGTTGGAAGGGATGCATCAAGATCATTGAGTCGAACTCCTGGCCCTGGGCAGGACAGCCTCAAGAATCACACCATGTGCCCGAGAGCATCATCCAAACACTTCTTGGACTCTGTCAGGCTGGTGCTGTGACCACTTGCCTGGAGAGCCTCTTCCAGTGCCCAACAACCCTCTGGGTGAAAAACGTTTTCTTAATATCCAACCAAAACCTCACCTGACTCAGCTTCATTCCACTTTCTCAATTCCTGTCACTGGTCATGAGAGTGAAGAGTGCCTGCCCCACTGCTTTCTCTCGTGAGGACGTTGAAGACCCCAATAAGGTCTCCCCTCAGTCTCCTCTTCTCCAGGCTGAGCAAAACAAGTGTCCTCAGCCGCTCTTCAGAAGGCTTCCGCTCCAGACCCTTCACCATCCTCGTGGTCCTCCTTTGGATGTTCGCTAATAGCATTATGTGTTTCTTATATTGCTGTGCCTGAACCTGTACACAGTGCTGGAGGTGAGACTGCACCAGTGCAGAGCAGAGCGGGACAATCTCCTCCTTTGACTGGCTGGTCAATTGTATATATATGTATATAAGTGTGTTTATATAGACAGAGAGAGAGAGAGATGGCTTAGTCTCTTAACTACATGTAATGCAGAAGTGTGTATGCAGTAAATGGCCCAGAAAAGTGTTTAAAAGTTTTTACAAGACCTCAGAGAAAACATTTTCTTTCCATGTCTTAGCAACAAGGCATGGATTTTCAAATAAATTAAAAGCTGCTTTGGAAAGAAAGGGAGTAGAAAAACCTGCCTTTGAAAAGAGCAGAGGTGATAGTCTTAAGTTGCATTAGAAAATGTTTAGATTAGAGATGAGATTCAGGGGAAAGCAAGCATGGTTGTGAACTGAAGTAAGTGCACTGTATGGAAGTGTGGGATCAGAAGCGCTACAGGCTTTTAGGATGAATTTTGGCAAGTCTTTCTAATCACATACAGTGTAATTGCTTATAACTCTTCCCAAAAGACTTCAAGAACGAGAGATCAAGCTGAGGAATGCTATCATGTCAGGAAAAACCTTGATAGCTAATCTTCCTACACTTTGTTTGGCTGATTTTTTGGAATATCTTTGACTGTTGTAGGTGCATGTCCCCCATCACTTGACTAAATGAGGGCCTGTCAGAGGAGCAGCTGGGAACAGGCATATAAGCATGACACAGTGCCTTGGCAAGTTTGCTGTTCTAAAGCAGATTAACTACTTTTACATATATAGCGATAATAATGTAGAAGATGCAGCTTGAAGAAGAGGGACCTGGACTAGAAGATTTGGTATCCTGTATTGTGTCTATGTGGCAAGTTTTGGTAGCAGGGAGGATGCAGATGCGACTTCTCTGTGCAGATGCAGAAGTTGCCTCCATATCTCACAGACTCAATTCTATCTGGCTCCAAGATGGACTTGCTGATGGCCAAAACTGAGCTAATCAGCAACAATGGTATATTGCCTCTGTGATAACATTCTTGAGAAAGTGTAGAAACTGCTGTGCTACAGGGACTGGGAGAGAGGGCTGAGAACAGCTGAGAGCAACAGCTCTGCAGACACAGGTTGGTGAGGAAGGAGGGGGAAGACATGGTCAAGTGCTGGAGCTCCCTGCAGCCTATGAGGGGGACCATGGTAAAGCAGTGTGTCTCCCTGCAGCCCATGAGCGTCCATGGGCTGTGGGAAACCCATGCTGGAGCAGGCTCCCAGCAGGACCTGTGGCCCCATGGAGAGAGGAGCCCATGTTGTAGCAGGTTTGCTGGCAGGACTTGTGACCCCATGGGGGACCCATGCTGGAGCAGGCTATGTCTGAAGGACTGCCCTGTGGAAAGGATCCACACGGGAGCAGTTCATGGAGAGCTGCAGTCCTTAGGAAGGACCTGTGTTGGAGAAGACAACAGAGGTCTCTATCCCGTGAGAAAGTTCTTATGCCGGAAAAGGGAAAGAGCATGAGGAAGGAGTGACAGAAAGTGTTTGGGCTGACTGCTGCTCCCATTCCGTGTTGCACTGCAGTGCTCGGGGGGATGAAGTAGAGGAAAATAGGTAGTGAAGTTGAGGCTGGTAAGGAGTGGGGTGCCTTTAATTTTTTTGTTATCCTACTCTGATTTGATTGTTAATAAATTAAACTATTTTCCCTGAGTCAAGACTGTTTTGCCTGTGGCACTAATTGGTGAGTGATCTCCCTGTCCTTATCTCAATTATTGAGTCTTTCGTCATATTCTCTCTCCCCTCTACAGCTGAAAAGAGTATTGATTAAGGCTTTGGTGGGTACCTGACATCCCGCTGGCGTCAAACAACCTCACGTCCCTTTTTACACCCCTTTGCCTGGTTCAGTGAAGGCAAAGGAGTGTGTAGTACCAGTTTTGAAAGTTGGTGGAATTTAATTAAGTTGAGATAGTTAGGTATTAGGTAATTAGTAGCTATAGTTGTTTGACTTGATTGTCAGTTCTTTCGGTCGCTGGAGATTCTTCTTATGGGAAGTTTAAATTTCTTTAAAATTGAACATTCAGATGCTGGACCAAATACCTGAAGCTTTAAGCTTGCACTTTGTTTTTTTAATGTACTTTTGTTTAACTCTTTCTAGCTCATTTTTTAATTTGGTAATTTGAATTCTGTTATACTTTTCTTCTTCTTTAGTGTATTAAAAACAGAAAAAGAGTTTGGGTTTTATTTGTTTTGAATTGTTTTTGTTTTGTTTTTGCTTTCTTTTGTTTGGTTGGTTTTTTTAAATATGTGAGTTCTGGTTTCCCAATTCTTTGAAAAAAATTCTCGCTAACACTGGAATGGTGTGCGTGACAACAAATGAGACTTACTTCTAGGTTTTCTTTTGTGGGGTGTTTCATGAGTGGTTCACAGTGTTTTAGTCTGCAAGATGAATGTATTGGCAGAGTGGTCCATGTACTGTAAAGGATATTCCTAACGTGCATGGGCTTGTCTTCAGTGTCTAGTCTAAATATTTGTGGTCCTTCATACCATGTCACTAGCCTTTATCTTGGAGCCTGTTAACCTCCTGCAATTATTTTCGTGTGTATTTTTTCTTTGTATTCAATTTCAAAAAGGTGTTCAGCTACACCTGTATTATGTGTCTTCAGGAATGGCTTTCAAAGATGAAGGGTGTGGGGAATATTGGGCTCAGCTGGATGTTTGTTAAGGAGTAACTTTGAACTGACAGTGTCAAGGTACAGGGCAGATTAAATCATTTTTTTCATTCCCTATACTTAAACAGTTTCATTGTTGCATTAGTAAAAGCTTATTAGTATTTAAGGCATGTGAACTGAAAGTTAGTTGCAGTTGAGTGGAGATGTGTAAAAGGATTGCATGTAGCTTCCAATTACCTGTGAAATATTCATGGTGAAAATAGTTGAGGCAGAGCATGTCACAGGTTCCTTGAGTTCCTGCTGTGGCTTGTCATTTAGAGATACTCTGCTTCTATGGTTCTATCCTGGTATTTTTTTGCTATGATATATGTATTTCATCTAAAATTAATACTGGTAGATGTAATGTTATGGAGTTCTTGTCCTGTTTTGAAATTAAAATGTATATATAGGCATATTTTCCAGTATAGTAGATATTTCGCTGAAGGATTTCTTTCAAAGTATTTGAAAATATGGAACTTATTTGTGTGTGGAATTTATTTCTGAAAATTTTATTTAATAAGAATGTATTACACATGCTTTTCTATTTCAGAAGACCAGCATCTTTCATTATGAGAGTATATGTTCGTTATTTGAGACAGCTACACAACACAGAATTTAGAATCTGGGGTGAATTCGAGAGAATATAGGCCAGCTTTTCTAATAAGTGTTTGAGTGTCAAAATAATCTGTGAGATAACATTGATCATGTTGCTAATTTTAGCTACTCTTATACTCTCTTCTGCCACAGCCACATGACTTTGATGAATGCAGATTTGATATCAGCGTGAATGATAGTGTTTGGTACCTCCGGGCTCAGGACCCAGACCACAGACAACAGTGGGTAGATGCAATAGAACAACACAAGGTATGTAATTTTCTGTTTTCTGATTTCCTTTCTCATTCCCTCATTAGATCAAGCGTAGTGCTTGTAGAGAGTTCAAGCTTCCCTGTACAGTCATTAAAAGTACTCACGGTATTTATGACAGGTAAAAGTCCAAGATTGAATCTGTATGTTAATTATGTTTCAAAGGAATTGGCTTAATTGTTCTTCATAGATAAGACTTTACTGGAAGCTAACAACTGTGAGCCTTTCTAGCTTGAAACAAGAAAAGCTTTCATTATGTTTGAGTGATGTTTTCATGGTTTTGTCCATCCTCTCACTGATTATTGAATTGCTTCTTATCTGTCCTAGGTGTTAACTTCTTAGTCTTAGAGTCAATTCTGTAGGTTGTCATTATGGTTTTAGGCTCTTGTTTTTCATCATTTGACCACTTTTACTGTATCTGATTACTGGCTTTTGTCTCTTTGTCTTTTGAGGTACTACTCTTCATCAGCATTTTGATTCAGGTTTCTTGTTCTGTTCCTCATATCTTCCAGTAAACTGAGTTAATTTCATTTTAAAAGTACCTGGCCTTCAAGCCCTTTAGGTCAGGTAGAAAGTACACAAAACATCCATTATGTTTTCAGGTACAAGATAGGCACTGTCCCAATGTGTAGCATTAAACTACAATACCTAGCACAATGTAGCCTCTCAATCTGGGTTACACAGGTATTACAGGAATACAAATTATAATAGATATCCAAGTAGGTATGGATTTTTACCTTGAGCTTCTTGAAGTGTTGTCTGTATAGGTACTGTGTGCAGTTAAGAGGTTTCACCTCTTATTGGCCATTCCTTGCAATACGCAGTACTTCTTCTTGAATTTAAAGTGCTGACTTTTGATAATCGTTCTCTAAAAAAAAATCATCTCAATTGGACTATTAATCATCTCTTTATATCTTGGCATTTTGCCTCAATTTGATACAGAGGTAACATTAAAGCATAAGAAATTAAGTTGCAATGTCAGGATTCTTTCCTATAGTCTAATAAAAAAGTAGGAAGTTAACAGTGGAGTGTTCTTGAGACAACAATACTGCAATTTATTCCTAGTGCAATACCTGAGAGAATTTCTCATGAGGATACACCGAACAAGTTACTTGATTGCATATCCATAGAACTGGCATTTCAAAAACTGATTTATAGGCATGGGGGTCTTCAGGTATGGTTTAATGTAGTCATGGAACTTGATAGCCCGAGGCTAAAATTCATACCAGTTTTCGTGAATCATTTAGCTGGGGAAATGCAGAACTTAACCTGAAGCTGGATAAGCAGAAATGCAGTCTGTGTCATTGCATGCTACCCTGGAATGCAATGATGGGGAAACCCAGATCCTTTCTTAACCTCTGCTCATCACAGCCTCAAACCTTTTTCATGCTATTTTTCTATTCCCTTTTGTAAGGCTCACCTTAATTGTTGCTGAGTTCTGAGCTGCGGCTTTATGGAATCACCAACTCATAATATGGGATTGTTTAATGGTAGTAGTTTGGAGTTTGCCATTGTAAGTGTTAACTTGGAATTGTTTCCCTGTACTACTTAAAAAAAAAACCCGTGTGTTTTTCAACACTGATTTTTTTACCTGCATTAGTGCTCAGCCCCTATAATGAGGCATCTCTTTATTTTCCTCTGTCGGTCTGGTATTATTGGTAAGCTTAAGTTGTCTTATTCAACCTCCTTTTCAGATCGTGAATGAGTATTGAGAAGTACAACTCCTAGCATTCCGAAAGTGACCTCCCTTTATAAATATGCCTGATAGATTATACAGTTTTTCCACTTCAGAAAATAATATTTTAGCATTGAGTTATGTTTGGACAGTTTAAACTTCCGTGCTTCGGAAGAATTTGGTAGTTATTTAAATAAATAAATTGTACCAGATCTCTGTCTTTATGCTTAAAGGACTAGAATGAAGGGTTGGTTATTTCCACTACCCATTTTTTCTCCCATATTTAGAATTATTATAGGGATAGGGACATTGAGAGCGCTTTTCACTATTTTAGTAAAGTTATTTTTCAGCTTATTTTTTAAGGAGTGATGATGTTCTGGAATGTTGTAAAAACAAGAGAAAAGTATGTCTACAAGTAGGAAGGGGTAATAAGTCCTTCTGCATATGCTGAACTGACAAGAAACAGTTCAGTTTGCATCTTGCTATCCTAAGGTAGTAGCACTGAACGTGGCTGTTCTGAATCTTACGGCTTTTTCAGCATGTGTTGTTTGCAGTTTCATGGCTATTTGACATATTTCAGTTTCTTTCATACTCCTTTTTACTCTCTAGTTCTTACAGTATATAAGGCAAATAGCAGTTGTTTTCATTCTTAAATGCAGTAGAAAATATTATGGCACATCACTTCTAAATAAACCATCAAAACATTTAATGTGTTAAAGCAATACATTATTTAAAAGCATTCTTTTTGTATTATGCAACTAAATATCATGAATATCATGATCAAGACAAAGCAAGGAAAACAGCAGAAGTTACTGCAGTGTTGTAATAATAGCTTAGACTCAAGTTGAAAGTGTATAATGAAGTTTCGGAGTTACTAACATCTTCTTTCCAGTGCAATATTCCATTGCCTTCGTAATACAGTAGTAGTTTTGGGTGATAAATGTTGTAGGTGTAGAGGTGCATCTGTTCCTTCTAACTGATCTGAGAAAAATATACAGTAATCTTATTACTGGAAGCCTTGGAAAAGTGCTGTATTTACATAAACAGGTGTTTGGTAAAATTAAACACAACACATAAGTGTCCAAATCCATTCTTCAGTCTGGTAATTATTGGTGGTTCTTAAAGAATATGTCTCCGAATGTCTTACTTCTGTACTTTCATTGAGGGGTTACTGCTATGTCCTGTAATTTTTATATAAGTTTGTATGGAAAATATTTAAGAAACAGTACATTTTTCCAATATAACTTTGATAGGATCTGAAAAAAAAACTTTCATGGAATCTGGAAGTTAATTCCATTTTTCATTCAAGTTTGTATGGACAACACTTAAGTGAGCCCTAGTTTTAAGTAACTCTTCATTCATCCTTTAATTTATTTCAGCTCATGCAAGTTTTATATCCTAAAACTTGATTGAGAGTAGGAGAAGATGGGCAAAATATCTCATTGCACTGAAAATTTCAGATTTGTGTCTGCTTTCTCAGACATTTTCTGAATGAACTTTCTGGTCAGGTTACCAAACCTCAAGAAAAAGTTCCTTAAGAAGTTCCTTTTGGGTAAAAATTGGTTTTGAGAACCAGGTTCTTCACATGACACATAGTAATTTGAATAAAATTAAGAGAGGAAATTATTTCCTCTATGAAACAGTTATTTTTATTAACATTGGTCTACTGCTAAATAGAGTACTTTTTTGTTTGTTTTTGAAGTTCTTTGTTGCTTACTGAGTGGGTAGGTAGTTCTGGTAGGCTGCTTAAGCTATTTGCTAACAAAAGTGTGTTTGTGAGATTTAAAGTAGCATGTCACAAGGTTGTTGATCTTCAGAGTAAGAAAAATAGACCAAAACTTTGACTGTGTTTCATTGTGCTCCAAACAGAGGGAACAGTGATTTAAAATTAATTTAAATATGAGTATAAGGAGACATAGAAAAACTTCATGCTTAGTAGAGCCAAATAAGTACCTAGTGGCTGAGAAATGTAAAACATAAAAATCATTATAATTTGCAAGGGGGTTTGTGGTTGTGTTTTTCTTTTCTTGTATTGAGGTTCCTGAGTCTTTACCGCATTAAGTGTTTCAGGCGTAGCTCTAAGATGTTTATTCATGGCCCTGAACTGGATACATCTAAAACTACTGTAAAGCCATCAGTGGGGTGAATGAGGAAGTAGTTCATGTGTAACCAGGAGTCCATTCTTCTACTAAAATGATTCATTAAATGAACTGATCAGGCATTTCTCTGATGTCTAAACATTGGTGGTACTTGAGCACCACGGTGCTGATGTATTTTGAAAGTTACTCTCTTCTTAATAATAATGTGAAAGACTCCCTCCTCCAGGTCTCTCCCATGGTTTCAAAATGTAGTTTGGAATTTCTAACCTAATATTAGATAAGATGGGTTAAATGTTTTTAGTTCAGTGCTGTGAGGAAATGAGGGAAGTAAATTGTTCTTTGTTGTGAGAAACATCTGTATAAGCAAACTTATTCTGAGCAAATTAACTTGAACTCCTGAGATCCATATAATGATTTCTTGAAATGTTAATCTATCACCTGAGTTGAGAACTTGATGATAATTTATTTAAAAATGAATACTTCATGAGAAACTTTGCATCAGTTTAGGTTTGTCCCATTTTGTTCCATCATGGTTTTTATTTTTTGCACACAGACTCTTCATGTCTTCATTATTGGCTTTGTGGCTCCTCAGCAAAATAGATTGATAGGTTTTTTGGTCTTCTATTTGCAAAATCTTTCATTTGTCAAACTGAAATACTATTCTAAGTCTTGCTGAACTTCTTACAATATCTGGTTTTGCTGCTTCAAAGTGGAAAAGGTAATTTTTCAGAGGGAGTACCTAGATATCCAACAAGTTGGCATGTAGGGAGTAGGTAGGTTTTCTTTTTCATTTTGGAGTGACAGTGTACGGGGTGTTTATATCTAGAGCAGGAGGCATGAATCTCAGAGTTTGACTGTGAAAGGCATCAGGTGGCTATTTTCTGAACCTAATTGACATATGTCCTTTTTCTGGGGATGAAGTGACCTGTCCCCCTTAAATGAAGGTGGCCTGTCTCTCTCAGTAAAATTTTTCCTTGAATGAGTGACTACTGCTTTGTTGTTTTTACTCCTGATTAGACGCTGGGGAAGGTGTTAGCTGTAGTTAGAATAGGGGTATACAAAAACATCAAGAAGAGTAAAACTTACATCTCCTTTTTTAGCATTTTTTTTCCCAGATAGGGGGAGGAGATATGGCGGCCTTGGGGTCAAAGATAGTTTAGCTTTTAAGTAATTCTAATTTTGTGCAATTCTTTGTATACTACAACTTGTTTCTTAAAATACCAGTTGTCAAACCAAGTAAGATGTTTTGGATACCATTTTTTGCATTGTTTAAGTGCTGATCTAGATAAAATGGTGGAAAAAACCCAAAATGCTGGTTTTGGCAGTCTGTTAAATTCAAATTTAAGAAAAATTTAAGTAATTATTAAATCAGTTGATTCATTTCATTTATTAAACACTGGTACATTTTCAAATAAGTAACCTAGAATTGAGATATTTAGTTGTGAGGTGGTTATTTTCTGACTGTTGATCTTAGTTCATAAGTTGATTTAGAAGACTATAGAGCGAACTTTAAACAGCGTAATTTTGCTTGCAGTCAATAAGGGTACTTCAGGATATTGTTGTGAGAAAATTCAAAACTAAAAACATCATCAGCCTGAAATTTTCAGAAAATTCACTACGTAAAATGGAGTTCCTTTTCCTCAAGTAACCTAAAAAAAGCTAGCAGTTACCTTCTCTATCAAGTGTTGGGAGTCATTAGTTTCTCTGTTGCGGTCATCTGCATGTTTTGTTTTCCCTTGTCAATGTACTGTTCTAAAAGAATTACTTAATGTGCTGTTACACACTGAAAAATATTGCTACTAACAGTAATTGTGATGTTAGTGATTGAAAGTAATTGTGATGAAGCAGAAAAGGCAGCTATGTGGAGAGGACAAGGGGTAGAGGTGGGCTTTTGCTGGTCTAACATGTCTGCAAAACTCCCAGTGGCTAAAAGGAGAGCACCACAATGCTGTGCACTTGAGAAGCATCTTAATAACAAAGTAAGCCACAGAGTATCCTACCCAGAGCTAATGGACCCCTTCTCTTACTGCTCTAGTTGTTCCTCTTCTGAAAGGTTGAGTTAATGTCAGATTGCTTAAATCTGTTGGTAATACAAATCAGCTTCTGGATAAACGGGGTGAAGGACTTCAGGTAAAATACTGAAGAATTCATAAATTAAAATTGCTTTCTATCTTTGTGTTATTTGTCTTATGAACTTAAGTATAAGAGGTTCTGCATGAGGAACTTTTATTAAACTCAGAGGAAGCCTTAGATTTCACTTCAGACTTGATTATAAGCACCCAGAGTTTCTCAGTTCCTGGTTTTTGTTCTGTAATTGGAATGCGTCACCTTCAGACTAAGACCCAAGTGCATCAACCTGTTTGTTTAACTTGTTAATGCCTTAAGAAATTTCACATTAACTATACTTAAAGTCGGGCTTTTGTTTGAATACTGTATGTAAATATTGATCTATGAGATTTTTTTTTATTTAGCTGTTCTAAAAAAATATTGAAAAATGCAAATAGAGGTAACTTTTTTATAATAATATTTTACAGCAGTGGGTGCTAGAGCAAAAATATTTGATCCTTTAATCAGGTCAGAAACCAATATCAGATTTTCAGTTTGTGAAATAATGAGCTCAGGTTATCAACAGGAGGGGGAGAGTACAGAAGGGTAGTGCATATTTAACTTGTCCACAGGTTTTCAGCAATCTTAAGTAGAGCTGTAACATTGAAGGCTGTACACCTCTCTAATCTTGCCCTAGAATGGATTTAATACACTGATAGTGGCAGTAAAGACATGCAAATAAACCGCTCCGAAGCTGGCCTGGACTGAAATTAGTATTAGTAAGATAATTTAGAATGAATAGGAAACTGTATGCAGAGGAATGATACAGAAACATTTTGACTCAGCATACTGATGTAACAAGCTTTAAAAATAGATATTTAATGAGAAGCATAAATTTCTGCCAACAAAAATAGTTTTGTACATTAAATTTAGTGTTCCTATTTTCTGGCAGACCTTTGTGGAGTTGCTGGAACAAGTAGTTTGGATGTTTATGTAGACTGTATTTAAGTGCATAATGAAATGCTGCAAAGAGTTTTCAGAAGTCTGTTTTGATGTTACGACCTTTATGAATCTATTTATTTTAATCAGCTTACTATATTGTTGACAAATAGTCACTGTCAATTTTTAGCAATGGTAAGTATTCTAATGTTGATGAGTGACTGTTAATTATAAATACAGTTTTGTTAATTATTTTAAAATAAAAACTTTCCAGTAGTGTAACTTCAGATACATCATATAGGAGGAAGCAGGAACAGTGTTGCCATTTCTCCATCTACTTCCTCTCCTGTCATTCAGCTGTTTCAATAAGATGTGATTTTTAAAGTACTTGCTTCCTTAGCAGTTATTGCTGAGGTCTGAAAAGGAAAAATAATGTGGCTCCTTAGTATTTTAATTTTTTGGCATTTCATACTATTACTAGCTCCTCTGGCTATAATTCCCCCTGTACCCATTCACAAATAAGACTGCCATAAGTGGAAGTAACAGGGCAGATGAAGGAAAACATGGGATATATGAGATTAGATATATATTGTTCAACTTTGGTCTTATTTATCAAGTTCATAATGAGGATTTTAGGTGTGTGATGATGAGGCCTCCTTTTGCTTGTGTTGATATCCATGTCCTAAGTGTTGGAACAAGTTTCTTAAGTAATCTTGATGTCAGCTATTGCTTCCTATTAACCTGATATGGATTTCCTTGTTCTTTTGTCTGATGCTCTGCAACACACAACAAAGTCTAAATGTTTCTGTTTGATGCTGGCATGGGTTGTGTAGCATACACACTTACTGTTTCTGTGGTGATGCATTTTGCTCTGGAAGCTAGTCACCCACTCTCACTGTGCCGTTGTGAGGCTCTGGCTTGCAGCGGTAGTGCAGCTTGCCTGAGAGGAGGCTGGAGGACAGCGTTCAGGTATCTATCTTGAACTGTAAAAAGGTATTTTAAAAGCCTGTTTACCTGTTTAAAAGACTGAAATGTGTAGGCAAGTCGCTGATGAGTGGCAGAGACACACGCTTAAAGGTGTTGCAAAAACACCCTGTACTAGTTTGCAACTAAAAAGCCCTGAACTGTTGCTCAAGCTTATGCAGGAATTTAGATGTGTTTTTGTTGCTGTTCTGTCACTGTTGTATGTTGATGTTAAATATGTAACTTAAGTTCTTGTGTATTCGCATTTGACATCTCCCAGCAAAGCTGAATTTGAATTGTTTGCAAAACTGCTCCTTGATAACTAGATAACAAAATATGTTCAAGTACGGTCTTCTGAACTTGGCAGTAATAAGCTTATTTACTTTGGATTTTAGCCAGAACCTTAGGTAGAGTGGGAAATGCATAGGAGGAGGATGTAGCTGTCTGAAGTCTGGGCACCCTGTCTAGCATTTCAAATTAATTCGTCCTTCAATTGTGAATACTATCTTTTACTTTTTGCTCTTCAGTGACATCTGAGTGGTATAGATATCAGCAAAGAAATAAACTGAAGTACCCTCCTGAAAGAAGAGTCATGAAGTTCATTGTAATTCTTCCCCTAATATGAACTAAAGTCATCTTTATTAGGTGCTATGTTTCACTATAAGTTAGATTGGGAAGTGTTGTAATGGCAAGGGCTTATGGAATCATTTTAGCCTTTTTCTGCTGTCAAAGGAATTTCTTGCCATCCTCATAAAATATGAATTCTCCTCTATGAAGTAGTCTTACAGTAAATCTAGAGAGATTATTCTGTTCATTTTTGGAACACTTAAAATTTCTTGTCTTTTTCTGTTAGAACAGTTCCTCATTCCTCAATTGTTTTTCACATGGATGTCTTTTAGAGCTTTCTGATACCTTGTAGGTCTCTTTTCCAGACTCAGTCCTTATCTCTCTCAGCACCAAGATAGAACTAAGTATTCCTACTAGGATCCTATATGTGTTGTATTGAACGTAGGATTATTTTGTGGATCTTAAAAAATGGTATGCTACTATTTTACAACACCATGAGTTTTTTAACTTACTCAGCTTGAGAACCAGTAAATCTGATTCATCTCTAGAACTATCTGCAGATCATTACCTGTCCTGTACGTGTACAGTACAGTATTTCCTATAACCAAGTCAGTTTTGAACTCCATTTTTCTCCTGTGTATGTAAGTGTTAAGTCTATTCTGCTCTTCTGTCAACTTCAGTCTTTCCAGCTCAGCTGTTTTGGGTAATAATTATTGTGCTGTGTGGGTTTGGTTCAGTTTCTTAAGTGATTGTGCTTCTTCTAGTACTTTGTAAAGTATGGGCACTGTCTACATGAAGAAACTGCTAAATGATCTAACCTATCTCAGTTCATAGCTGAGCTTGGCTGTTACTCTGTTGGGAGCTGCTTATCTGAAGCTGTACATACATGTGCACTTAAGATAATTTTATATCTTTGTATCTATGAAAGCTGTGATCACCTCTATGTTCCTGATTGAAAGGTGTTCTCTCCTGTCTAGTCAGGGCATTAACAGGTAGTCTTCATAGTCTTAGTAGAGGCCTTAAACTCTCCTCTCAAGCCCCTGCCTCCAAAAGGTAGTGAACTTAGTTGAGATGGCTTCCTCCTATCTTTCCCTTAAATTAGCTAAATGTACTTACTCATTCAAGGTTCAAATGCACAGAAAGGTTAAAGTAAATTTTTGATCACTGCATAGTCAGGCTGGTGAACCAGGGTGTTCTGAAACAGTTTATGGATGCCTGAAAGTTACAGTTCAAATTGGAAATTAGCAGAGTGTTGCCTTTTGGGTGCAATACAGTGTGAAGGAAAACACTTGCAAAACTGCTAACTCAGTATCAAATAATATGATAGGCTTGTGACACTACAGCTCCACTAAGCTGTTAGGAGTTTATCAGTCAACATTTTTGCAATGCTGTTTAAGGAAGGGTGATGTACGTGGCTAAAGTAAACTTGGTCTCAAGACTAGCGCTCAGTCTTGAGGTGACTAGAAGAGTCAGCTTTCAGCTGGCTGTGCAGTAAATAGCCAGTCTTATTGCTATGAACAAGTGGGATTCCAGTAGTAAACCCGAAAGGGTTATTAATCACTTTGTAAAAACTGTGGTAAATCGTTTTGATAGTGCGTACTTTCATTTAATAGAAGTAAGGGGAATGTCCAGGTTTGTCACCAGCAGAATGACAGGCAGTTACCTCTAGGAGTCTGAGTTCTCCATGGCAGAGTGATAGCACGTTTTTACAAGGTCTCCCAGAAAACAGTATTGTTCATTAAGTTATTATATGTTCATTATGTTCATTATTGTTCATTATTGTTCATTGTGTCAAGCTTGACTTCAGTGATAAATGCCAAATTTTGGCACTTGCCAAATACTGTATGCTGCTTACTCAGAATTATTACTCATCACCTCAAGAAATACTGTGCATTAACAGCTTAATAGAAAAAAAAAATCTTGGATACTCTGTATGCCTCATACCAAAGGCAGTCTTTTTTGCTTTCTAAAAGAATTTTTTAGGAGGTGGCTTTTCTTCAGTGAGCTTTCATTACAGTGCAACTCAGTGAGGTTCATATGAACTATGACAGATCATAGTTAATCCTCTTGCTGTAGGGAGGAGTGGTCAGCCACGTGGGTGGAGTGCACAAGTACCAATGAGCCGTAGTAACATGGAACAGAGGTAACCTTTTGGCTGTTTTGAGAGGCACACATACCACCATCCAGTGAAACTCCTTAAAAAGAGAGTAACTTCAGAAGCTGATGTGACTCCAAAGAGCTGGCGGAATTCTTCTGAAAGCACACCATGGCTTGGGGCACCTGCCCTTTTAATCTAATGTCCTTGCCATTTATTAGAACCTCTTAAGGTAATTCTTCCAATATAATTTTCACTGTAGTTCAGCAAAAAGATCCTTTTTTTTCTCTGAAAACAGATCAAGCATAAAAATACGCATTTGCTGTTATTTTAATGTCATCTATGTGTAGACTGACTGCAGAGGAAACTGAAGTCCTGCTCTTGACCGTACCTATTTTAAATAGTAGGTAAGGAAGAAGGGGTGTAGTATTTAACTGCTAGTGTTTAAATACCCCATATTGCTTGGTATGAACATAGGCATCAGAAAACTGGAGGAATGGAGGGTCAAATAGAGAAAGGTGTCCATCTTTCTACCCACTTGGTAATCTGGAATAATTTGTGATGATTTGTGTATTACTGTAAAATTGCTTGCTTAAGCAAACAAATACACTTGAGGCTGCTCAGCTGATAAGAATTACTTTTTCTGATGTACAGTGTGATGCTGTTACTGAAAGTTGTCAATGTTATAAGAAGCTGTACTTTCAAGGAAAGATTCGATGGATTATTCAAATTATTATTCTTTTACTGTCAGTAACAGAGGGTTTTTCTTTAAAATTGATTAAAAATTAAATTTTGATGAGGAAAACTAAGTTTGGATATGCCTTATACATTCCATTATTTTAGCACTGGTATCAGCAGGAGCTCTAACACATATGATAGTGCATGTCATTTGATGTTGCTAAATTTGCTAAGTGCACTTATTGCAGAAAACTACGTATTTCCTGAAAGAAGACTTTAAGGGAATGCCAGTGAATCAGCAGTTGCAGTTGACTACACAAGCATGTTTGCTGCAGCAGACCTAAATGTTGTCACTTCCAAATTGTTGAAACTTCCCTTTCAGGACAGAAAACAATAGTTCTTTGTCTGTCTTGGCACCCTTTTGCCATTCTTGGGCCCATGTTCAAACAGCAGCTGTTAAATTGCAGCTTTATTAATAAGTAGTTACAGTTAGTACTGTTTAAAGCTGGATGAAAGTTTTGTCCATTCCAACCCAACACACTTGATTAATTATAAACAAAGCAAATTGTTTCACTTTGACCAACCAGTCTTTCTTTGCTTGTGTGTTCCAGTTATGTTTCGTAACAATTGCTTTGGCTTTGAAAATAGATATTATAATTCTCTGAAGAATGCATCCTTGTGGGGTGTAGGCCTGAGTATGTAAATGGACATGTTCTGAGCAGGAGGTGGTACTAGAGATCTTGCATCCTAGTCATTCTGATTCTATGGTAAAAAGCACATTTCTTGTATAGAAGTTAACTCTTCCTTGCTTGTGTTATAATATTTTCTGCTTCCCAGCAAAAGAATTCCTCTATCTTGAAACAGTTCTTTTTTGACAAGATGAAGGTTTTTTTGCCTCAATTTGCCTGTTCTCAGACTTTCAGACCCTAAATAAGGAGTCTGGTTAAATTTTGTCTCCTTCAAGTTTTGCTTTATTCTTGTGCAGTTCAAAAAGCGCAACATCTACTTATGTGCATTCTTATTTCTACCTGTCCCCAAATATCCTAAGCAAGGTTAAGCAGAAAATATATAATTCATGTGTTTAGTGGGTTTGAGGAAATTGGTTAGGTAAACCTGCCGTTTTTGCAAAGCACCAAGCGCAAAGCTAACAGCTACTTAGACTGTAGCTCCTGTAATGTAATCCAACAGTACATAGGACTTAAGGTTTGTGTAAATATATCTAATTGACCTTCAGAGAGTTACTGAACTTGTTTGTGTTTTAGTTCTTGAAAAGAGGCCATCATGCTGGCTAGACACATCTTCAACAGATGGAGAGTGTTCAGCTGACAGTACTAGTCGTACATAGTCTCTCCTGGAGTATCCAGCTGAGTAGACAGAAGCTGGAGTAAAAAACGTGTTCCTTTATGGGTTTGGACTTGGTCATATGGAAAGAAAGTCTGAAATACATGGATCTGAGGCTGCATTTAGGAGAAAAACTTGTGCTACACTTGACTGGAAAAGTTCTCTGCCCTCCTTGTTGATTTATACTGTCTTGATATAAGAGCCCTGTGTTCCACAGTTAATCTGCCGTTTTTCTTTACTGTTCTCAACTGTGAGGCAGATTTGAGTCTGAAGTGCTTTTGGATGCAAATACAATAGCTTCACTTTGATCCTTTTTGTGGCTGCTGCCTTTTCAATGTCTGAACTGGACTATAAGCAGATCTGTCAGATTATGAAGGTCTGGTGGCAGAATATGCATTTTGTCACTGGTCAGGAAGCAACACCTTACCCACCGTCAGGTGGGTGTTCACCTCCCCTCACTTCACAATGGGGTGAAGTCAGCTTTTAGTGTGTTGCAGTTCAAAGCAGTTAACAGCAAGAATATGGTCATTCTCCTGAAGTCTTATGTCACACCCCTGGATGCTCACTGGTATGTCTGCAGGCAACAGTTACAATTTGTCAGCTCTTAACACATGTGTAGCCTTCTCACAATGAGTTATTCAGGAGTACACTGCTGTGAGAAAACCAGCAATGGGATTGGATTTGAGCAGTATTTAGAAAATATGAGTCTACAAAATAATTGATGATGTATATACTGAATGTGTTTCTGCAGTTGCCTGGGCTTTTCATAGTACAGTGTGCAATTAAAGCTCTTACAGAAAGGGCTCTACAGCTTGTACAAAACAAACATGTGGTCATGAAATGAGATAATTTAGTTACTATAGAGGACTTGAGTTAAAATAGGCACTAAACTGCTTGTTTTATTATAGCATTCTCTGGCTAATACTTATTGCAGAGAGGTTTTTGTGTTGGTACCAGTGCTGCACTGGCACCCTTTATCTTGTTCATACTTTTTACTCCTCTGGAAAGCAAAGTATGACCAAAATGGTGTCCCAAAGCTTAGTTCACAGCCTAATAAGGACCAACAGTATTACAGTTCTGTGCAAAACTCATGATAACGTATATCTTCAGAGTCTTGAATATTTTAGAGCCTAGATCTTTTGATTTGCTTTCTTCTAATATACTAGAAGCAGTCTTTTGTGAGCTGTTTTCCAAACAGTTTCCAGATTTTTCCTTCAAGGGCAGGGTAGGTCAGCTTACAGTAGAGACCTGTGCCGTACTTGAAGTTGTTTTTCCTATTACACAGAGGGTGTTGGCTTTCAGCAAATAAAAGCAGTCTGTTTCTTTTTGCATCAATGAACAGTGATAGTGTGGAGGTCGTTTTTGTATTGGCAAATGAGTTTCATATCTTTACTGATGTGTTTGTAAATATTGTATGTAATATCAGTTAATATTTAAATTTTCAAAGATGAGTTTTCTGAAAGTTGCATTTCATAAAACAGTTTTACGAACTCCTAAGTAAGCATGTATAAACTTCAGTGTTATGAACAGAGTAAATAACTTCTTTCAGATAAAATATGTCTGTATCGTTACTACATGACTTTTAATGTGTTTGGTAGGCTTTAACTAAAACTTTCTTTCTTCTGATGCTTCCCAAAGTGGCATATATACAGGGAAAACCAGTTTGGCAAGGGCCTACTTAATGTATAACCTGTATATGAAGAAATCCTGGGCCTATTCATCTGGCTGGTATATAAAACTACTTTTCATGATGAGCTGTATGTTTGCAGACTAACAAGAGAACAGCTGAATGTAAAGAAAAGTCTTCTACTTGGACATGGTGCCTGAGACAGATGTACCAAATTTTCTTCATGTCAAGTATTATATTTTTTTAAAAGATAAATTATATTGAGCCCAGCTACTTCTTGTTAGATGGAGTTCTAAAAAATCTGAGCCAGAATGTTTGTCAGATTGATTTGTACTATGTCTTTGGACAATCTTAACTAAAAATGAATATGTTTTTAGTTGGTTCACTGTTTTGAACTGGCTGAGAAGTGTGGATAGAATAGAATTTAAGAATAATTTCTTTAATCTCTATTACAATTTCTAATTTGCTGTCATCCATTCAGCACTAAATGTCATTATTACTACTTGCATACTGTGTGGAAAACTTTATCCTCACTAAGCAGTGTGTCTCAAATGTAATTATAAAGGCTAAAGGTAAAACTGCTCTGGTTTTAATTGTCTACCATGAAAGGAGGTTTCTATGCCCAGGGACTGAAGCAGAAACAGGGTAAGGGTTACTATTGGTCTTTGACCAATAGTAACCTCCAGCCGTGTCTGTTTCCTTTTCGCTATTTCCCTCTAGTGGTCACACACGACACTGACTTGGGGAGGTTAAGATAAACTGGTACTAACACGCGTAGTGTTAGTAATATGAGTAACATATTACTAACAAAGTAATATGAGTGTGTGACAACTTAATCTTCTGAGTCCTGACCACAGAGACTGTGAAATCTTGTGACAGGAGGACGTACTCTTATGTTTTGAATTGATGATTCACTAAGGTTTTGGAAATTGTCTGAATTTTTATCCATTTAGATATCCAAATGTGTCTTTTGTGTGAAATATACAAAGCTCTTAGCATAACCTGAGTTTGTTTATGAAGTTTTTTGATGTGGGATCTGCTTTATATGCATATCTTTGCTCTTTTGTATCTGGGGCTAGGTCTTATATCTAAACATTGGATGTATTCAGATAACTTATCACTTTAGCATTTTGTTTTATGTCATGTTAGACTTGTTCTTAACCCATAAACTAAAATGAGAATTACAGAATCATGTCATGCTATTCTTTGTAAAAAAAATAATGTTTTCATGTAACTTTACAGCCATTGTGTATCAAGTGTTTTACAGAATTGCTAAGATTGAGAAAGGCCTTTAATATTTCTACATTCAGTTGTCAACCCAGCACCACCACTGTGTTCACCACTAAACCATGTCCTCAAGTGCCATATCCACACATTTTTTTTAACACTTTCAGGTATGTTGACTCCACCACATCCATGAGCAGTATGTTCCAGTGCTTTACAACCCTTTCCATGAAAAAAATTCGTAATGTCTAAACTAAACCTCCCTTGCTGCAACTTGAGGCCATTTCCGCTTGTCCTGTCACTTGCCACTTGGAATAAGAGACTGATACCCGTCTCACTACAGCTCTCCTTTCAGATAGCTAGAGAGAGAGATAAGGTCTCGTCTGAACCTCCTTTAATCCAGGCTGAGCTACCCCAACTCCTTCAGCCGCTCCTCATCAGACTTGTGCTCCAGACCATTCACAAGCTTCATTTGACTTAAGAACTTGCAAATGTTGCTTCCTATGTAAGTTGGGGCAGGCACCTCAGGAAGAGTACTAGGATTTTGGTAAGTCATGTCGAGAAAAAATTAGAAAGGTGAAAGCTTAGCTAGAACTCAGTCTGGTCACTGCTGCATAAGATAAGATGTTTTTACAAATGCATTAACAACAAAAGGAGGGCCAAGGAAAATCTCCAACCTCTGTTGGATATGTGGATGGGGAACACTGTCACCAAGGATGAGGAAAAGGCTGAGGTACTTAATGCTTTCTTTGCCTCAGTCTTTAACAGAAAGACCAGATATTTTCAGGGCAACCAGCCCCCTGAGCTGCTGAACAGGAATGTAAGTCAGGAGGATGTGGCTTCCCATGTCGCTTAGACACTCAAAAGTCTATGGGGCCGAATGAGATTCACCCAGTGGGACTGAGGGAGCTGATGAAATAACTTTCCAAGCCACTCTGCATCACTTATCATCAATCCTAGTTAACCAGGGACATCCCAGATTACTGTAGGTTTGCAAATGTGGTGCCCACTTACAAGAAGGGTCAGAATGAGAATCTGAGGAACTACTGCCTGTCAGCCTGACCTTGGTAACCTCAGTGCTGGGGAAGGTTATAGAAAAGGGTATCTTGTGTGTGTTGACTGGCACATACAGGACAACCAGGGCATCATGCCCAGCCAGCATGGATTTGTGAAAGGCAGGTCCTGCCTGACCAACCTGATCTTGTTTTATGACAGGGTGACCTGCTTAGTGGTTGAGGGAAAGGCTGTGGATGTTGTCTATCTAGACTTCACTAAAGCGTTTGACACCATTCCTCATAGCATTATCCTGGAGAAACTGGCAGCCCATGGCTTGGACGGGTGTACTGTTCACTGGGTAAAAAACTGGCAGGATGGTTGAGACCAGAGAGTGGTAGTGGATGGCGTTACATCCAGCTGGTGGCCGGTTACCAGTGCTGTTAACCAGGGCTCATCCCTGGGGCCAGTTCTGTTTCATATCCTTATGGGTGATCTTGATGAGGGGATCGAGGACACCTTCACTCACTTTGCAGGTGACAGGCTGGGTGGGAGTGTTGATCTACTGGAGGGTAGGAAGGCTCTGCAGGTTGGACATTGGGAAGGAAGAATTTTTTCACTGAATGGGTGGTTAGGTATTGGAATGGGCTGCCCAGGAAAGTAATGGATCTGCCATCCCTGGAGGCATTCAGTAAAAGTCTGGATGTGGCACTTAGTGTTGCAGTCTGCTTGGCATGGTGGTGTTAGGTCAGAGGTTGGACTTGATGATCTTGGAAGTCTTTTCCAACCTTAATGATTCTGATTATTTTCTGCCTGTCACGAAGAATGGTTGAGTTTGTCTTTAGAGAATTATGCCTTCAGAACTCTGAGACTTTATATGTAATATGTTCATCTTTCGTTTAAAAGTAAAATTACCTTTGGACAGAATTATTGCCTAGATAGTTTGAGCTTGACATAGGGAATCTTTATGTTGTCCAATTGATGTATAATTAGAAATGCATGTAAAGCTTCTACTGAGAGCAGAATGGTGTTGCATAAAGAGCTTTTAAACCAGACTGGGCTTTGTTTTTGAACAAACATGGTTTTGACTTAATAGAAGGACTGGTTTTTATGAATTTTCAACCCTGGGCAACTTCAGGAATCTGAAGCTGTATCAGGAACATGACAAAAATTTGCATGTCTTGGAGTCCCTTATTTCATATAACTTTTTTGTTCAATTGTGTGATAGGTGCAGTGAGCCTCCGTTGTTTTTGAGGGAAGTAGGTGTTGAGAGCTGCTGAGGGCTACGGCAAGAAGGAAATAAGAATAGGTCATAGGTTTTGAATATGAAGGAAATTAGACTTCATAGGGTGTGAGATGGAAAACAAGCAGTGTATTAAAAGTAAACCCTTCTTTTTCCCTGCTTTTTCCTGAATTACTGTTAGGAGATTGCAGTTTAAACAGTTTGTGTTCTCTTGTATTTCCTTAGGGTGTAAGATATATTTGACAAAGAATTCAAGAAAAACTGTTACGGAATTTGACAATTCCAACTTTTTTTATCCTCCAGAGCTTGCAGTATATTACATACTTAGGGGTATGCTAGCCGTTTGATAGGTATTTCTATTCTGTTGGCTAAATGAATTTTTAAGGATTGGGTGGAGGGGAAAAAACAATCTGTTTCCAAGTTTAGCGGTGACAAGGTATCTGCTAATTGCACTAGGTGAACAAGGGACTTTGTGAGTGTTTCAGGAGCATTTGCTTTGGCAGTTTTTTTTCTTATTGACAAGAAGCTAAATATATTTATCTGTTGATTGATGTATTCTGTGCTGCTGTAAAGCTTTTTATACTCCATTTCTTTCAGTGCAAGTAGGAATCTTGCCTGCACCTGTACTTCGAATCCTAGGGTTTCTTGTTAGGAAAATGTTTATTCTGATCAAGCAAAGTGTAGGCCTCTCAAGTCCAGATCCAAAACAGGCTCAGGCTTGCAACAAGTACCTTTTCACAAAGATAAAACCCCCCCATTGCTGTTTAACCATGCTCTTTTTAAATCTCACTATGGTCTTTAGTGTAAGATTCTTCACCATAATACAGATAGTGGATGTGTTTTTCTAGTTCTACAGAGGTGATATTAATCTAATACTTAACTATCTTAGGTTAAAAAATAAACCTAAACCAACAATTGGAGTAAGAAGCAATCACTCCTTCCCTGCCATTTTTAACGATAAGTAAGATTGCCTAAATGCCTGTTTACTGTGAACACCGTGTGTGGTGTAGTCCTCCTTGCTCTGTCCCACTGTTGAGACAGGCTGGGTTATCCTACGTGCTCAGTGCCGTCAAGGCGCGGGCTTTCCCTCCATCTAGTGGATGTTCCATGGGAGAGCCAGTTCTTGGACTCCCGCAGCAGCTTTTCCTACTGCCTCCTGGCTCATCTGCCTCAGCTAGCACTTACGCATTAACCCTGGCAACACTCCCTTTTGAATCTTACACATCCTGATGATGTAATAATATTAAATATAACTGTTACGCGATTTTGTATAACTGCTAAAAAGAACGTGACTAGGGCTTTCAATTGGGATCAGAACTGTTCCTATTTTTAAAGGTACAGTTGCACAAGGGCTAGCCTTAAACCAAGATCAGACAATATGTAATGGAATTCATTCATTCTTTAAAATCTGTAACTATTCCCACTAGCTTTCAAAGCATGAAAACCAGTAAGAATCCTTACTTCATTGCATTGGGAGCTGAGGCCAAAACATCAGTGCTTTTTCAGCCGGTGTGTGATAGAATGGAGTTTGTTAGTTCTTGTGCAACAATGCAGGTCTTACCGGTCCCTGTCCAGACAGCCCTGATTCATGGGAGGGATAAGTGTAGCCTCTCCCAGTCTTGCTTATAAAGTCTTATGACCCAGCAGTACAAGCTGCTTTAGTTTTATTATTAAGTGCACTAAATGTTGCAGTTATTGTCAGTTTGAATTTTGGTACTTTTGCTCAGCAAAGAGTTTTATTTTTATACTTATTTTTCAACTTGTAATTCCTGAGATTTCCTCCTGTGCACATAGTATGTATATTTGCTATGGAATTGCAACATGTGTCACTGCTGGAGGAAAGTTATGTCTACATGTCTTTCCTTGTTTTTGCAGTTGCAAGAATCGTCGTATTAGAAGCTCTTTCCTTTTAAGTAGTCATCTGCACTGTGCTTGGGAGGGTTGTGGGCGGGGGATCATCATCCAACTGCTCTGACCTGGATTGCGGAATTTCTGTTTCTGCCTTCCTATTAACTGCCACCTTAGTTTTGCAACCTTAAATTTCCATTGTCAGCTGTTTCAGAATAATTGAAAAATTAGCCCTACGGTCACGTGATAATTGTATCTTTAACTTCAGTCCTCAGAAATGCATCCTGTACTGCCCTGCCAGAAGTGTCTGTTGTGTTCTTACTGTCTGCAATAATTTCCTGGGGTAGCCCTGCCTTGGCTCATCCTTGAACTAATGCATCTTGGTGAAGAATTTGCAGCAAGTCTAGAAATTGCCTTTGGAACACAGTTGTTTTACAGAGTTTATCTGCTTGTTTTCCACCAAGCCTTTCATAGTACCTTCCAGCTCTTTTGTGTTACTACTTTTTTCTATATTCTGTTTTTTTTCATAAGATATTGTGGCTTGATCTCTTGGATGTTTGGTGGGGTTTTTCACAAGTACTGTAGAGAATGAGATTAGAGTCACTGTGTCCTAATATCTGTTTCATCACCTTCTACGGTGAGCTGTTTGCCTTAGAGGGAGGAGCTGCCTGCTGCTTGTGTTATGTAAAATAATAAATAATTTATAATGCTAACTGAATATATCTGCCTTGGACAAGCCTGCCTTGAAGTGCTTCACAGGAGATAAATTGAGACATAATCAAAATAATTCCTTGAAGACATGTGAGAATAATTTTCTTCGTTTGATTTTTTAAGTGACAGAACTTTGCTGTGAGTCTGTGCTTTGCTCAAGGGTATTATTTTCTACCTAAGGATCCATGTGAGCAGCAACAGAGATCTGCAATGTGATTCTGCAAATACTTAGCTTTTTTTATTGAAAGCAGCTTTTCTGGCGTACTGCCTTGTTGCTGATACTAGCATCTGCTCTAGTTAAAGGATCACATGAAGCTTTGGATCATGTGGCTCTTTCCTCTTGTCTGTTGTAACAAAAGGATTAATGGATTTCATGCTTTGCCTTAGAAAGCTGAAGGTGTTGCAGTTACTATCAAATGCCAGTTTTAATGTAGCTTTGAAGCTGTGATGTATGCATGGAATTTCAAAGAACTGCATCTTTTTAACGGGCATGGCAATTTAGCATCAGTGCTTGATGGTACGAAGTGATACGACTTCTACAAGTAATTTTGTTTTCAAGCAGAGACTGTTGGTTTCTATCATATGAACTATACCTGCTTTTCTGATTTTTATCTTGGGAAAATAAATTTGTATAAACAGAAGAAATTTGTGTCTACATTCCTCTTCTCAATGTAATTGATTATTTCTTCAGTGAATAGTTAATGATGATCTGCTTTGCAAGACATAAATGCGGCAGTGACCTGCTCTCGTTTAGATGTTGCGGTAGTAGAATGGTGGGGCTTTGCATGATTCATGCTTTCTTTGTGTTCATCTGCCTGCATGTGTCTGCTGTGAGCAGGATGGCTTGTCTGTGCATCGGTTAGAAATGAGTACTTATTTTCTGGTTCTTGTGTTAAAATAAGTGTTCTCAATGTAATTTTATTTTTTTCCTCTTGGCTTTTTGAACATAATTGTCTGACACAGTTTTGTGAACGTGGTCTGTAAACGCACATGCTTTCAGTTCATGTCGTGTGCTGTTCAGTCTGATCTTAATGCCTGCTGAATTTCCTTCTCAGTAGCAAATAGTTAACTGTGTTGCACCTTTTTATTGGTAGACTTTGCAAGCTGATAGCTGTATCCATATAATTGTGTATGCTGTTATGTGTATGATTCTATAGTGTGGATAAATTGTTTAGTGGAATTAATCACAAGCATAAATGACAGACAAATAAATATGCTGCTGAAAAGGTACCTTAAATCAAGCTTACATATTGATATGAAAAGAAGGATTGGGATTTTTTCTTTCACCTTCAGCTTTTATTTTGTGAACTAAATAAGCTGAGCATTGACTGTTTGCATAATACTGGAAGAAGAGGATTTAATTCAGATATAGCATATAAGGCATCAGATTTTACACTTACGAATTTGCATCTGTTCTTGGAAGTTCTAAAGTAGGACTATTAAGGTGTGGCTTTGACTAAATCTCAGATAAAGAAATCCAGAAATTTCACTTCCTAAGCTTAAAGCAAGGTCTTGCATAGGTGTGTCTTTCTCACTTACAGGAGAAAATCAGAAAATGCTTGCTATCCTTAGTTAAAATACTCTAACCTCAATGAAATTGCTATTTTGGCTTCATTTTAAAATTGATCTGCTCTTTAAGCCATATCCTATTGAAATGAAATTTTATCATCTTTCCTAGTGTGTACAGCTTACAGAGAAAATTTAATGAATTTTCGTTGTCAAAATGACTATAATAGAAGCATATTGGATCATAAGATTTGTAGTGTATGCTTAAATAAATATTGAAGGTACTGATTAAACAGTGAAGTTTTATTGTATTTGTGCTTAAAGGAAATTTTTAAAGACATGTTTCAAAGTGTTGGGTGACTCTTGTAAAATGTTCTTTTCAGGTTTGTGGTTATTAAATGCCTTTGAAACAAAGCAGTTGTATGCCCAAACTCGTACTTGTCACTGAGACATACATGGTTTGCCCCACTTTGTCCAAATTCTTAGCCAACGCCTCAAACAACTCTTTACCTTTGTCTGCTTTTTAACTTATCCACAGTCTCCTGCCTTCCTAAAGCCTGTACAGCTTCCAGTTTTTCCGTAAAATGTACAACAGCTGGAATTTCATCATTGCTTCTTGTTCGTTCTATACCATTTGTTTTGTTTCCCCTCTCCCCACCCCATTTGAGTTTCAATGCTACTGCAGAATTTATTTCTGTTAAAAGTTCTTCACAGTTATCTCTGTCTACTTGATCGAACTTGTCTACGAACAGTATTCCATATATTATTCTGAACCATCTCTTTATTGCTTACATTCTGTATCAGGATTTTTTATCTCCTTTGCCATGCACGTGTCATTTACATTCTCATTTAAAGAAATTTGTTTTCCTCCAGTTCCTCAGTATCTGCTTCTGTTTGACTTGTGAGGAAATTTGTCAAGTTGTATTTTTAGATCTTTTAAATGTTATTCTAACCAAGAGATGTTTTTCTTTTTTCGTTGTTTAGTTAATTACTATTATTGTATCCCGTCTCTTACTTTTAGTGTCTTACCTTGTTTTATGTAGACTTTTGTTCTCAGTAGAAAAATGATTTCAATCTAGTATGAATAATTTTGCCATAGAAGCCTGAAACAGGAAAAAACTTGATAGAAGTAATTGTCTGATTTTTTTAATATCTATTTTGTTGCTTTTAAAAAAAACCTGGTACTATTTGTATGATTGGAAGGATTGATTGAAGTTGATTGTCTTGAGGCTGAACCATGTTAATCCCCCAATTAAATGTAGCGTAATGTAAGTTTTTTAATAGGCTGTGTGAAAGTTACTTCTTAGGAATTACGTAAACGAAAATAATGAAACACTGTCCTTTTTTTGAACCATTCAATATATATTGTGGTGTCCTTTTGGAGACATATAATTCATTGTAGGTAACAAATTATTTTACTAATCAATTTGATAATAAAAAATAAGTTTATAATAACTTTACAGATACTTCATCAACATTTTAGATGCAGGTACAGTTTGAGTTATTTAAACCTCTGCAAAAAACAAATGGGAAGGGTTTCAGAGAAAATTACATTAATTTTCATTATTTCTATTTTATCAAAAGCCTCATCACTCTAGTTTTTTTGTGTGGTTTGCTTTTTAGACTGAATCTGGCTATGGATCAGAGTCAAGTTTGCGACGCCATGGCTCCATGGTGTCTCTTGTCTCTGGAGCAAGTGGATACTCTGCAACATCCACCTCTTCATTCAAGGTTGGTGCAAAAAGTTTTCCTAGTACTTGTGCATAAGTAGTGTGCAACTGGAAGAGAAGTAACATGTGAAGACTCATTCACATAATTATAGAAAAGATACAAAATATTTAGTTTAAATGACCGTAGTCCATCATGTGATGGTGAACAGATGATACAGAAAGCTCTCTTGTGCCTCTGTGCAATTGTCCCTTTTAAACTGTGGTGTCATCTTCTGTGTCAAGAAAATCAAACTTTTGAGTGTGTTCATTAACTTTTTCTGGTTTACTCAACAGAATATCCTGGGCTCCAGATGAAAACAAGCACTAATTCTGTAGCCTAATAAATATGATATAGTACTGGTTGACAAATTATGGCTTTCCTTGCATTATGCATATGAATATTTAATGTATGAAATGGGTGTGCTGTACCTCTGGGAGAGCAAAAGAGGAGCAACACAAGAAAAGGGAATAAGGATTGGAACAAAGATCTTAAACTAGAGCTGACTGCTTTCAGGCAAATACATATAAAGCTGATAGCATGCAAGATCACATTTTTAATAAGCTTTTGTGGAGAGCTCTGAAGTAGCAGAGACAGTTCAAAGAAAATATTGAGACCAGTGACAAAATGAGTAAGGAATACTAGGATATGGTTCCTTCCGACATTAACAGTGTTTCATAATCGCTGATATCTAAAATTCCCTTAGTGTACTTTAATTTCTCTTCATAGCTGCAGAAATATACTTTTCAAATTAAATTTTAATTTTAATGCATCAAGCTATTGTTGAGTATGTAGAAACATTCCAGTGTTTTCCTTTTGTGTTTTCAGAAGGGTCATAGCTTACGTGAGAAGCTTGCAGAAATGGAGACCTTTAGAGACATCTTGTGTAGACAGGTTGATACTTTACAGAAATACTTTGATGCTTGTGCTGATGCAGTTTCCAAAGATGAACTCCAGAGGGATAAAGGTAACACTGTAACTGAAAACTCTTCCTTCCATAGAATGTAGCTTTTTACCTAGGAGACCACTTGATACAGTTACAATATAACTTAATGTCATGAAAATAAAATATGTATCTTAAATTTACTTTAGTAAAGGATCAATCATTTGCATAAATGTATTAACATGTTAACTATTTTTACTGTAGAATTCAGATTTGCTTAAAAATCTGCTTGATTTTAACCTGTAGCTGTCAACTGTACAAAAGCAATGCTTTTTTAAAGTGTTTTGTTATAGAATACCAATTGCTAACCCTCATGGATAAAATTTATTGCTGTCTCTTACCTATTTGAAAAACAAGTGGGATATTAGTTTTAATAGAAACAATACACTGTTTTAAAAAAGTCAGAAGTACTGCCTTAAGTAATGCTTCTGAGATGTAGTGGCTGGAAATAGAGCACTGAATGCACACTTGAGACCATATTAGACTATGCTGTGGATGTCTACATATCTCTGAATTGCTTGTATCAGAGCACAGGTTGTCACCGCATCTATGCACTCTACTGAGGCATTTATATTCATCCCTGTGTTTGTTCTGGCAGTGCGAAACTTTTGGTAGTAATAAAACACCAGAGAAGTGCAATTCCATTTTTTTTTTAACTTTCTGGTATAGAAGATTAGATAGCTACTGAGTCATAGCTCCTACTTATCCACTTGTAACACCTAAATATGTTGCTCTTACCAGAGAATTGAGTGCTAAACTTCAATGCTGAGCAATGTTAGATTCTGCTGTTAACTGACATTTACACTGGTAGTGGTCTTGGGTCGAAAGAAATAAAACAAACCAGAAAAGCAGGGAGGGGTCGTGACTGTTGTTACAGGAAAAAGTGCTGGCTAGTCATGAAGATGCTCTTAATTCTTTCTTGCACACCGAAGAACTAGAAAAGCTTTCTTACTCCCGTAATACACTCTCTCTCAAATCTAGTGGTAGAAGACGATGAAGATGATTTCCCTACAGTACGTCCTGATGGAGATTTTGTACATAACAGTAACAGCAGTAAGGAAAAATGTAAGTGTGTTTCAATTTTGTCACTGATGAAAATTAGAATGAGTGGTATGATGATGATAAGTCTGATACAAGACAGGTATTTTATGCTCTTTTCTAAGCAGAAAATGGCAAGAATAGTTATTTAAGTGTATGTGAATGGAAGTTCGTAGTCATATTATAATTCTTTAGCAGCTTTTCCTGATTTTCTGAATTATTCTTAATTCACACAAATACTAATGCAAGCTCGTCAAGCTGGAATTTCCTGTTCTGTGTCTAAAGTCAATGTCACTACAAAATTCTGTTGAAACAGCTGCATTATTCAAATACTGGGAACTGAGATTTTTTAACAGGTTATTACAAGTGTTACCTGCTTTAGGAGTTTGGTGGAGTTCAGTGCTTTTCTGCTTAGGGATGTCCCCCTGTGGTTTTCCCAAGTACTATGGCTGTGGAATGGTTAAGACAGCACTGTTATGTATTCTCACTTACCATAATTTTTGTGCTTTTTTGCTGTCCTTTTCACTGCTACAATGAGCAGAATTTGGATTTTTATTCTTATCATAAATGAACTAGTTATTGTACTCTACAGTATCCATGCAAATGTGAAGAACTTGTGCAAGTCTTGCTGTGTGAGAAATCTGATAGTTCTGGCCTGGAGGATGTTGTGTATGCATTTAAAGTGTATTTGCGTTCTTCTTAGGCGTTTTCATGTTTTCTGACTGAAATATTTTAGTGTTTACACTTTCTACTTGTTGAAAATGTGCTTAGTCCTAAGGTATTTCTTAGACTTGATTCATGAAGCTTGGAAGTTGCACCTCTAGTTTCAAGTGTAATGGAATCTTCCAAAGTACTCACCAGAAACGTTTTTAAAAATGTAAAGCTTTTATCAAGAACCTGGAAAATACAGGGCAAAGTAAACCTTTTCTGTGTCTTCTGTTTTCTTTTTAATTGGCTGTTGTTCCTGTTTATTACATATTTCCTTGTTGTGTTTAAGTGCTTTTTCTAGACCACAGCCAAAACTGTTGTGATGGAAGAGGAAAGGAAAGGAAATGGAAGGAGCTTTTCAGGATACTTCCAGAATTCATCACATAAGTAGATTATTCTACAGAGGATTAATTGTAAAGCTGATTTCAGGGATTAAGTAGCATATAACTGAAGTTTTGAAGCAAGTGTATGGTTCCACTAACTCTGCTGTCTGTATGAAACTGTACTTTTTTTTTTCTTTGAGAACTGTTAAATTAGACTTCAGAAAACTGAAAAAGTCTTCTTTAACAAATTTTAAGTGAAAGTTTAATTTTACTGCATGATTCATTTTGGAAGAGATGTCTTTCTCAAACTTAATTTTTGTACAATCATGTAGGAGTTTCAGCTTCATTTACCTGTAGAAATTTTTTTCATATCTACATTGTTCTGGTGCATCTGCAATATATATGCATACACTATGGGGAATGTCATTAGGAAAGTCTGTATTTTTAGTGCAGCTGGTCATCAAGCCTTTGGGAACTTACATGCTAAGAAATTGCAACTTGGTGTTATGAATACCTGTGTATAAACTCACTCACTGTAGGTCACTACAGGAAATCATTGCCTTTTACAGAACTTCTAATTCCAGTTGTTATGACTCCTGTATGCCATTAAATTTACTTTCCATCAGTTATTTTTGTGAAAATATTAATCCCGATTTCAGTTTTTCTGTGTCTCAGTTTGATTTCTAACGGCTAAATTCATTAAATATTTAGTAGCTGAGTGCTGCAAAGCTTGATTGGAAATGAAAAATTAGACTCTCTGCCCCTAAATGGAATTGTAAGTGATACAGTGGTGGAAGTAGATGTCTCAGATTGAGACAGCCATGCTCACGTATTGGGCAGAAAAGAAGTTCAGACTAGCTAGCAATGAAAGATTTATCTTCAATGTCACTCTTTTTTAAAGCTTAGCCTCAGAACAGCTGTTAAAATTTGGTTTCTCAAATTTCAGGTTCTGTTCTTGACATTTCTGTCCAGTCCTGGAAGGACTGTAACAAACTTCTTAACTGTAGCTGACAAGTGTTTATTCTGGGACTGTTCTCCACTTGGTGCTTCAGGAAGTGAGGCATAGGTTCAACCTCTTAATTTAGCTTACTATGATGATGGAGTGTTTAAGCCTACTGTTCAAACTACTGGTGCACCAATCTGAAGCTCAAATCATTAGATTTAAGACTGACCTAAGGGACTGTAGTCACATTGTCTTTTGCAATTTGTTCTCTGGGTGGGAGGAGAAAGTTAATGTGAGTATGGACATTTGTGTACTGCTCTGAAGGTGATATGGATAGGGAGGCTTTTTCTTTTCTGGGTTCTCTAGGATCTTTAAGTGAAGAGCTAGGCAGAGTACTATGAAGTTGTTTAAATATATTGGTCACTTTCCAATTAAAAGATCTGGTAACTGGAACTGTGATCATTTATATGAAACACCAAGGTATGGTGTCTGGCTGATGCATATTTACCCACTGGGATCTTATATTCAGGAATGTAGACTCTTGATCTCAAAATGTTCCCATTCATGCCCTCCAGAAAGGTAACATATTTGGATTTAAATTTTCTAAGAATAGGAAGAGCAGGTGTAACCTACTTAAGGAACCTCCTTGAATATGGAAGGTGTCTTTTGTACTGGAACTAAAAAGATGGAAATGGTACAAAGGCTGAAGGAGAGAAATTTGATGTAAATTACAGCAGAGATTTAGGCTGGATTTTTGTGCTTTGAATGGAGGAAAAATATTTGCCAAAATATTGCTGAAGAATTGGGGTTGTTCTTAGAGGAATCATATTGATCCTCTCGCTATCCACAGAAGATAACAACAGTAGGTATCAATAAATGGGTCACGGACACGAATGTTTGGTGTTCACTCAGAATTATTTTAGTGACATAATATGTTAAGGGGGCATAAAATGGAAGAGATGAAAGAACATCTTTCTACTTACTGTCTTTAGAATACTTTCCTGTTTCACTGGAAAACAGATTTGATCAAAGAGTGGGAAAGTCTTACAAGCAGAATCTCAGGAACAAGAAGGGAAAACACTTATCCTAACAGACACAGAAGTCTAGGAGAGAAAAGCTGAAAAGCTATTGAAGGTTAAAGCATGGTATGAAGAATTCCTTGTATGAAACACAAGAGAAAACGAATCATAAATAGAGCATAGATGAAATAATGAAAAAGGAACTGCTTGGACGATGTTGAAATTGAAGTTAAGGTGGGGACAAGTTATCCTGCTTTTTTCAGTTGATGGCATGGAGTTTGATAACCAAAGAGCAGTTGCGAAAGTAAGAACACTTTCCTATTAGTCTTTACCTTTCAATATAGATCTCCAGATGCCTGATTTAATTTTGGAGTAAGCACTCTGTAGCTGACATGAAAAGTGTAAAAAAGGGATTGGAAGGATGTTTGGTCTCTCCAAACAGAAAATCTCCTCACAAGTACTTCTGAAGTGCTGGAGCTCATTTGTTCCTGAGGTGAGGGTTGAGGTCATCTCCCAAAATGTTTCAGAATGACAGATATTTCCTGTGATTAGGGATGAATCTAAATACTTGTATCCATCATAAGGAACCTATTGAGTGACCATCTCTTCAAAGAAATAGGTTTTACATCCTTCCGCAACCATAATTGTAAAGACTGAAAGGAACTTTGGGCACTGACTTTAAGTCTGCAGCTCTGCATCTATCACAACTACTCTGAGGCTAGTCATTAAAGAATGGCTTAGAATATGTGGTGACTGAAACTGTATAGAAATGTTAATGAGATGTGGGTGAGACCTAGAAAGGGACAAAAGCTCTCTCCTTTCCAGTAAATGAGGCTGTGTTGCTATATTTCCCTTAAATTCTACCATAGAGATTTCTGAAATTATTTATATGTAGTGTTGCAGCTAGTGGCAGTTTCTTCAGCACATCTACATATTTCCTAACGGAGAGAGAAAAATCACATCTCTAAGCATTATAGCTGTGCTGTTAAGCCTGCATGTGAACATAGCCTACACCAACAGGAGGAATTGTTAGTGTAAAGCTATCTTTTTCAGTAGTGAAGTTTTATGGGCAAAGTTCTTGTATAATTTTACTCAGTGGAGTCACTGCATCACCTCCTTGCCAGCTTATGCCGCTTTCAGTCTCAGTCCCCTCTGTGTTCCATTCGCAGCTCTTGGGGAGGGAGAGCTGCTCTGCTCATTATCATTTCTGAAACAGTTTTTTCTTTCTCCTGCTTTCCTTTTTTTTTCCTCCAGCCTCCATCACCTTTACGTTTTAGGGAATGTTGTTGATTAACATGGGAAAAAAAAGCCAAAGATGTGTATGTGTACGTCTTGAGGTATTTGAAGTAGTGTGTAGTCTGCAATCACTTGTTTGAAGAAGAGTTTGATTCCCTCTGAAAGGGGAGCATATAAAACCTCTAGAGACTTACACCGCTGCTGAAGACCCTGTGAGGATTGCTTTCTGTTCCCAAAGTGCAGACACTGTGCTCTCTCATTAGAAAATGGAGCTGCTTGAAAGCTCTGCTATGGTCTTGTAGACAGATAAACTTATTCAAATATTAATTTGTACTTTTTAAATTATAACCGTGGTATGTTGACCAACTGACAGACTGGAGAAAAGAAATATATCAAGCTAGGTGATAAGTCATGAGCTTGCCCTCTGGCATTGCAGGAGTTACTTTAACTTGCTGGGTTCAGTCAGCTGCAACTTGAGTGTTATTTCTGCTTTGTAATATTTTCTGACATTCATGTGCAATCCTTGATATGTTATTATGTCAACCTACGTACCAGTTTGACATATAATAGGTACTTTTTTTGGTCACACATTTTAAACGACTTGTTTAAATAGCCTTAGCAACAGATGGCCTGGTTGACAGCATGAAGTAGTTCTTGGAACTGTAAAACTCGCAGTACGTGGAAAATTCAGCACATTTGATGCTTTTATCTTATACCTCTTTACTTTGAGGTTTTAAAATCTATAATTATGTGCTTAAAACAACCTTGAATTTTACATTTTGGGTTTGATGACATTTTGAAATTGTTCCTTTCTTAATGCTGAGTCTGATGTGTTTTAAGGTTGCTCTGTGTTAATTAGGCCCCATTTCAAGCTGTCAAACTGCTATTGTTACAAACTATTACCACTCCCTCCACCCACATGATTTGCAGAGTGCAGAGTAATACAGCATTACAAGCAGGCTTGAAATACAGTATAGCAAGATGAAGCTGCAAGGATCTGTTTCTCCTTTTGAATCTCTTTTCTTATCCTGTGCATAGCTGTGGACAATATTACCACTTTAGATTTTTGTTTTTAAATTAACTTTCTAGCCAGTCTGTTTTCTTCAAATGTAACACGTACATGTGAAGCGCTTGTTTGATTTAAAGGCAGCTATCAGTGACCTGATTTATGTGTTTTTAGTGTTTCCACATGTGACACCCAAAGGAATTAATGGCATAGACTTTAAAGGGGAAGCTATAACTTTCAAGGCAACTACTGCTGGAATCCTTGCTACACTGTCTCATTGTATTGAACTCATGGTAAAACGTGAAGAAAGCTGGCAAAAAAGGCTAGATAAGGTAAGATCATTTTCCTTTTACTTTTGTTGAAAAAAAAGTTTCTTTAGCTTGAAATTGAAATTTCAAATAGGCTGTTGTTAACTTCTGTACTCCATCAACTGCTTTTATTTTTATGTACAGCATTTATTAATTTCAGGTGCTTTCATTATTAAGCCTATAAAATGTTAAGGAGCCTCATTCTGACTGATGATAGAGTAGATCTCTTCATCATAGTCTTTTTTTCATAGCACTTATTCAGATGGTAGTGCTATATTCTTTATAGCTATAAAGAACCTGAAATTATTTCATAGTAATAAGTGTATTGCTTGCAGCCTTCTAACACAAACCTAATTATCCATGCATGCAAAATGATGTGCAAGTCTCTGAAATGTTTTAGTATGATAAGAGGTGGAGACAGTACTGAGGAGAGCAACGAGTTCTAACTTTAAATGTCTCCTCAAGATACAATAGTCTCCTTTAGGAGATTGGTGAGATTAAGTTATGCTTTATACTAATTGTTTAAATCTTCTGTGTGTGGTGCTAGAACATCTGTTATTCTAATGGCAGTGATAGTTCATGCTGAACCTACTCAACCACTGTAACAGCTCTAAATGAGCAGTGTCTTCTTGCCTGAGATCTGTTGTTGGAGGCATGGCAGGCTGTAATTCAGGCTTTAATTCCTAGAATCTTGCTGTTGCTGGCTGGTGTGCAGTGCAGCTGTTGTTCTGTTCTCATTTCATGTGTTTCCATGTGATATAAATCATGTACCAAATCTTCCTCTACTTAGACTATTCAAGAATGAACATATTCAGACAGAGTACATCCATGTTTGAATCCTTGACCCTGTTTGTGCATATGTCAAAGGCCTGGCTGTGTCTCACTGTATTGTGGCTTCTGTCAACAATTCATTACTGGTTCAGCTGAGCAGTTGAAGGAATTACAGCAGGTCCAAGACTTGAAGCCTTTTTGTAAGATCATAGGAGAGTTCATGTTGGATAAAGACCTCAAGAGGTCTCTCTCACTCTAACCGTCTTCTTAAAGTAAGGCCAGTTTGAGTCAGACCAGATTGCTCAAGGCTTTATCAAGGCTGTAGACTGCACAGCTCTTCAGAGCAGGTCTGCTGCTCACCTGTTGTTAGAGTGAAAAAGTTTTGCCTTATATCCTGTCGGAGTAACTTTTATTCCGGTGTCTGATGCTTATTTTTCAGCCTTCTCCTGTAGACTGTGAAGAGTCTGGCTCAGTTTCTTTATTACTCTCTTGAACATATTGGAAGGCTACTGTTAGGTCCCCTAGCGAAAGCCTTCCCTATGCTGGACAAACACACTTCGTTTCCTTAGAGCATCGATGAAGTGATGTTTTCCTCGCCTGTAGTTCAGTATATTTTAATGAAGAATAGTATGTTAAAATATAATTTGAATTTATTTAGATTTGCTCTTTGTCACTTTTTTTGTTCTCTTGTGGACTAACTTTAAAGCACTTGTTTAAGATGCAATTGGTTAACAAATTCAAACCTAAATTTCACTTGGGGTCTCATGGGACTAGTAGTTCATACTGTATGGGTAAATACATTTTAAAGGGGCTCACAAACCTCTTTCAACTGCTTTTCCCAGGAATTAAAAGGGCATAAGCTCCTGAAACCTCAGAGTTTTCAACTTGCTCTGCTTTGGCAGACTTGCAACTTTCAAAAAGTCCCATTTGTCAATGACATTGTCTGGGGTTTAGAGGGCAGTCGTGGTAAAGTACCTTAATTAGTACATAAAGTCATTACTTTGTATTCCACTCTTTGCTAGCCTTTTGGAAGAGGAGAATTTTTAATTGAGTGAAATAATTTTATCGAATGAACCGTAGAATTATGGTGGGATAGCCTTGTCAAAGAGTGAAATGCTCACCACTTATTCAGCTTCTCAGAGAGAAAAGTAGAATGAGGAAGCTCACGGGTCAAGAGCAAGACAGGAAGATTGCTCCCTGTTTTTTGTCATGGCAGAACATTCTTGACATGTGGAAAATCAGTTTGTTGCTGATTTAAAATAATGGGAAGTTCATGGGAGACAGAAGGACAAACACTAGCATAGCTTTCTTGCCCCTTTTCCCGAGCTCAACTTCATTCCTTCCCTGTAGGCTCCTCTACCTAGAATGATAAAATCATTAAGGTTGGAAAAGACCTCAAACCTCATCAATGGTTAACCTAACACTTCCAGGTCCACCACTGAGCCATGTCCCTGCGTGCCACATCGACACCTTTTGTGACATTTCCGGGGTCAGTGATACCACCGCTTGCCAGGGCAGTCTGTTTCAATGCTTGTCTGCCCTTTCAGGGAAGAACTTTTTCCTAATATCCAACCTAGCCCTCCCCTGCTGCAACTTGAGACCATTTCCTCTCTCCTTGTGCTTGTTATCTGGGAGGAAAGAGCAACCCCACCTGGCTACAGCCTCTATTCAGGCAGTTGTAAAGAGCAATGAGGTCCTTGCTGAGCCGCCTTTACTCCAGACTTAGACACCGCCAGCTCCCTCAGCCTCTCCTCACAGGACTTGTGCTTCAGACCCTTCATCAGCTCCATTGCTCTTCTCTGAACATCATCTCAATGTTCTTTCTTGAACTGAGGGACCCAGAACTTAACACAGGATTCGAAGTGTCCTCACCCGTTCTGAGTATAGGGGGACAATCCCTGCCCTGGTCCTGCTGGCCACGCCATTGCTGATCCAGGCCAGGACACCATTGACCTTTTTGGCCACCTGGGCACACCCTGGCTCATGTTCAGTCACTGTCATCAGCACCCCCAGGTCCTTTTCCTGTGGGCAGCTTTGCAGCCACCCTGCCCAGCCTGGGGTTGTTGTGACCCAAGGGCAGGACCGGCTCTGGGCCTTGTTGAACCTCACACCATCGGCCTCAGCCCATGGTCCAGCCTGTCCAGATCCCTCTGCAGAGCCTTCCTGTCCTCCAGCAGATCAACACTCCCACCCACCTTGGTGTCACCTGCAAACTGACTGAGAGTGCACTCAATCCCCTTGTCCAGGTCACCCATAAAGATATGAACCAGGACTGGCCCCAGTGCTGAGCCCTGCCAACAGCACTGGTAACCGGCCACCAGCTAGATGTAACTCCATTCACCACCGCTCTCTGGGCCCTGCCATCCAGACAGATGGTTTTTTTTAACCAGCGAAGAGTATACTCATCCAAGCCATGGGCTGCCAGTTTCTCCAGGATAATGCTATGGGAAATGGTGTCAAAGGCTTTAGTGAAGTCTAGACAGATGACATCCATAGCCTTTACCTCATGCACTAAGCAGGTCACCCTGTCATAGAAGGTTGGGTTGGTCAGGCAGGACCTGCCTTTCACAAACCCCTGCTGGCTGGGCTGGATGCCCTGATTGTCCAGTACATGCTGTGTGTTCTCACTCGAGGTAGTATGTTCCATAACCTTACTGGCTGCTAGCAGCAAGCAGTGCAGGGTGAGGAATGGAAGGGTTGCAACTAGTCCAAAACACTTCATCTTTGCCATTGCTTCCTCCTCATACTTTTTCCAGCTCCAGTGCTGGTAGCCTCCATCAGTGATGGCCCTCTGGGAAAAATCTCTTGCAGTGTGGATCCTTCATGGGATGGGGTTCCTTCAGGAAATACGCCTGCAGTATGGATTTATATGTTCTCTGCCCTGGAGCTGCATTTCTTCATCTTCTTGGTCTTGGCATCTCCTCTGTGGTTTCTCACTTTTTCTCCCAATTCTTCTCTCCACGGAGTCACTTACATGGTGGATAGGCTCAGCTGTGTGTTGCAGCGAGTCTGTTTTGGAGCTGGCAAGAGCCACCTGTGTCTGCCACAAGGCAGCCCCAGTCTCCTCCGGAAAGTGGTACATACCCCTGTGAGCAGCACCTTGATGCCTACACCCTTAAAGACAGCAATTGACTATATTCAGACATCTGTTACCACTGTTCCACAGTGGTAGAGCTCCTTTTGGTTTAATTTTATCTTTTTGTTTTAGTGCTTAAACATCACTTTATAAGAGTAGTTTTTATAACTATGGGCCTGATCAAAAGACACTGCTTTCCATCTGATAGATCGATGTGGGATGAGAATGGTGTAGCTTTTTGTGCTTTTGGTTTTCTTGGATATGTGTGTAAACTTACCTGAAAAGGAAATAAATATTGTGAGATGATAGAAGTATAGATTCTATGCTTAGCTTTCTTTCAGTGCCAAAATAGTCAAATGTTCAGAATGAAATTGATATGAAGCATGTAGCGTTATCTAAAGTAATTGTAGTTAGAGCTTTTCTTTCCACCTTTTACACTTAGTTCTTAAGATCTTGAGCTTGACTTCTTGTTTCCAGTGCAGTATATAATACCTTGCATGTATCTTAAAATAGACTTTTCTTAAAATGGATACACAAGGAAAGGATTTTGTCGGTAGTATTTGATCCACTGTTGTAGTTGCAACAAAGTCTTTGTGATAATGCTTTTCATGTTGTCTTGACTGCTGCAGCATTTTTCTGTCCTTGTTTCTGCCTTCTTTAGTATTATTACCAAGAGAGGTTGGCAGATTTGGAGAGCTGTGTTTTGACACATGTGAATTGTAAAATGTGAATTGTAACTAATTTGTGGAAGTTCAGAAGGTGGGGGGATTTGGGGTGAGTGGGAGGAGGAGTTGTGTTTTGGATGGGGTTTGTTTTGTTTTTCATTCCAGGTCTGGTAAAATTTCTGTGCTTTTCTCAGTGACTTTTACTCAAGTCATGTTTTATGCATCTTCAGGACTCTCCAGCTCCTTTCAAAAAAGATAAACATGCAAAATTTTGTGAAATCTGTTAGCAGGTACTGCCTCTTTGATAGTTTCAGGAGGGAAAAGCCTACGGTCACAGTTAAAGACAATATTGTCTCCATCAAAGTGGGTTTTTTTTCTTTTTTTCCTGTGGAAATACTGCCTTGTTCTACATCAGAGGTATTGCCTAACTGTAAACTGGAAAATGTGTTCAAGTGAATGTTACCACCTAATTCCCAGTTGATAAACTCAGCCTTTGAGTATTGCTTCAGGGTTTTCCACTGAATCTTTAAATTTCAATTTGTGTTGCTTAATAATTATACCCATATCTGCAAGAAGTAGTGGGTGCTGTCTACTTGTAAGACTTACCTTGCTTTCACCCAAAGTGATTTTGAAAGGAGACAGAGAAACATCTTGAGAAGAAAGCTGAATTTTGCAAGAATTTCAGAAGTGTTTGTAGCTTTTTCATGGAAAGTATTTGGCAGTATGCAGAATTTGTAGAGGAAATATTTGACTTAATCTGGCATTACTGTTATTTTATTCAAAATATGCAATGGCATAATCACCATCTGGTGTCTACATAGACTGGCTCCTAGTACAGTCACAACCTATTATGGGAGAAGGATGTCAAGTTGCACTCTCTGTGTGGAGTCCACAAAATTATTCACATTGTCCTAAGTATAGATACAGACTTACAAGGTATGACTTGTTAGTGTATCGCTACATTCAACAAGTTAGCTTTTTAGCAGTTTCACTTTTTACCTTTTGTTGTCCCTGCCTAAGCATCTGTGTCAACGAGATTTATATCAAGTGTCAGATACAAAGTATGAACTCCAATGAACCATGAACAGCTATGCTTAAACTAGAAACCAGTTTTTGCATGCTGGTCTGGTTTCTTCTGCATGACTTAGAAGGTATCCTCAAGGTAGCTAGTTGCCCTATTACTATAAGCTTTCCATTATATATGCATGTATATTGGCACATATAATGCATATATGCAAATAAATTCAGAAATTCCTCAGCTTTGCAGTTGCTGCTTGGAAAAAAAACCTACCCTAGTCATTCCATTTATTGGCATGTTGACAATTCATTCTCACTGCATCCAATGGACATGTAATTTTACAGGAGACAGAGAAAAGGAGAAGAACTGAAGAAGCATACAAAAATGCTGTGACAGAACTGAAGAAAAAGTCCCACTTTGGAGGGCCAGACTATGAGGTATGAATTCTGCTTTTGAAATTTTTTAAAACACTATGACTTGTTCCGGTGGGACCCTGGCTGGATACCAGGTACCCACTAAGCCACTCTACTATGCCCCTCAGGTGGACGGGGAGAGAGAATATTATGAAAGTCTTCTGGTTGAGATAAGGACAGGTATAGGTCACTCACCAATTACTGACACAGGCAAAACAGGCTCAGCCTGGGGAAATATAGCTTAATTACTGATCGAATCTCAAAAACACCCTTCCCCTACCCCTCTCTTCTTCCTGGGTTTAACTTTGCTTCCAAATTTTCTGCCTTCTACCCCTCAGCTGTGCAGAGAGAAAAGGAATGGGGGTTGTAGTCAGTTCATCTCGCACTGCCACTCTTTCCTCCTCGCAGGGAGCACTCCTTACACTCTTATCCTTCTCCAGTGTGGGATTCCTCGCACAGGAGATAGTTCTCCATGAACTCCTCCAACATGAGTCCTTCCCATGGACTGCAGTTCTTCATGAACTGCTCCACATGAGTCCTTCCCACAGGACGCAGTCCTTCGGGAACAAGCTGTTCCAGCGTGGGATCACAGTTCTGCCAGTAAACCTGCTCCAGCATGAGCTTCTCTCCATGAGGCTACAGGTCCTGCCAGAAGCCTTTTCCAGTGTGGCCTTCCCACAGGATCACATCATTCTTTGGGCTCCAGCGTGGGCTCCTCAGTGGGTTTCAGGTGGATCTTGCCTCCTTCACGGCCTCTCCATGGGCTGCAGGGGCACAGCTGCTTCACCATGGTCTGCACCTGGGGCTGCAGGAATCTCATCTCCAGCATGTGGAGCACCTTCTGCCCTTCCTTCTTCACCGACCTGATACCTGCTGAGCTGTTTCTCTCACATACTCTCACTCTGCTCTTCTGCAGCTGCAGTTGGGTGGGGGTTTTCTTCCCCCTCGTTAAATACGTTATCCCAGAGGTGCTGCCATAGTCGCTGATGGGCGCAGCCTTGGGTAATGGCAACAGCAGGTCCATCCTAGAGCCAGCTGGCACTGGCTCATGGACATGGGGGAAGCTCCTATCAGCTTCTCACAGAAGCCATCCCTTGTAGCTACTCCAGCTACCAAAACCTTGCTACACCAACCCAATACGTTTTTGAGATTAGGTTGTTTCTTAGAGGGGCAAAGTGAGGTTTCACAAGCCAGTGCAAGTGTGATTTACAAGTGTGTTCATGCCACACTTTTTTTTTTCATCTTGGAAACTGAAACAATATGAAGAATCTCAGTCCTTAATTTCTTGAGAGTGGAAGTATCTCTTTGCTACTGATGTTTTGCTTTTGTCTGAAGTATGTTTCTTACAGCTGTTTCTGTTGATTTTCTGTTATTTTGTTGTAGATTTGATACTGCTTACATGTAATTGTATTGTACTTTCCCTTTTTATTGGCTCAGCTGTAGAGATAAGTAGAGCAAAAATATGAAAACTGTGACAGCAGAGGCAGTCCTAGAACATGAAGTTTAACTTGAAATAATTTTTAATTTGTCATTGCCACTTGAAATCTCGTGTTGTCAAATTCAGATTTTAGGGTCCTTTCTTCTGTTAAATTACATTTCATCAGCATTCTCCTCAGTGAGGTACTTAGTTCTATCCCAAGATGTGTAAACCACGTTTTGGAGAGTAATGATAGAATGGTTTAGGTTGGAACGGCCATTAAGTATCATCTAGTTCCAATCTCCCTGTCATGGGCAGGGACTCCTCCCACTAGACCAGGTTGCTCAACACCCCATCCAGCCTGGCCTTGAGCGCTTCCACAGATGAGGCATCCACACTAGTGTAAGCTAATGCACCTGTAATAAAGTGTGCGTAATATTTAAGAGCTTGACCCTTTCATGTACATTAATCAAACACATTTCTATTTACAAATCATAGCCTGAGAAATAGTACTGTGCAGATATTTGAGATCCTTGATCTTAGATTAACTGTTGTCACTGAGACATGCACTGTAAAAGAATAAAATATTGGACTTTGGACTTTGTCTGCTTGGTTATGAACTCATCTGCTTCTTCCGGGTGTCACTGATGATACACAGTTTGCGGATTTTTTTTAATTTGGACGACTAGGTTGTTTTACAATACAGTAAAAGCAGTAAACCTAAGTTTATGAAATTACCATTTTAATTAGTAGACTACAGTTTTTAATCCTTGACTTAACTCTACCTGCCCCTTAGTGTTAAAGTGTTATTTCCAAGAATTTTCAATAGAGATCTCCAAAATTTTGTCATCTCTTGTTATATTTTTGAGCACATACCTGAATATCAGTGCCTTAAGGCATTGAAATACTTGAAAGGAGTCTAACAACACAGTCATGTTAATAGATGTACTTTACTGACACTGTGAACATTTTCAAGAGAAGATATTTATTAATTAAACCCGAAGTTTTGTCTCAAAGCATACTGGCGCTATTACTCAGTTTCCTGGGTTCTTTTCTTTATGCAACTATCATTAAATTGTTGTTAGAGGGAGACACTTCCTTTAGCAAGTAAATGTTTTCAAAGAACTTGTAATCCAAGAATATTGGTGAAAATATTTGAGGTCTATAGAAGAAATTTGCTTCCATCAGTTACATATACGATATAAATATGTATTTCTGCTGTTAAATTGGAGTTTTATGTCTGCAGAATTTTTAACTAGTTTTGTTTCTTATGCTCTAGGAGGGTCCTAATAGTCTGATTAATGAAGAAGAATTCTTTGATGCTGTTGAAGCTGCTCTCGATAGACAGGATAAAATGGAAGAACAGGTACTGGTACTGGAAAAGTGTCTTAATGATGAGCTCTTCCTGAGAGACTTCTGTGACTTAGACTCTGTCCTAAGGTGTATCTCCTGAAGCTCTGGTTATTTTATTCTGACACTGGTCAGGGAGTTTCCCTTAATATTTTTAAATAAAATATTGTTGCTTAATGCTAATTTTGAAGAAGCAACTTCACAGCTTGTCTAGAAAAGAACAGTGTAAGTGCCAAGTTTATTGAATGTCTCTAGTTTCTAATTCCTAAATAAGTGTCCTGTATGAATATTATATTGTATTATGTTATGTTATATTATATTATATTAT
>VZRR01005748.1:243432-261280 GCA_013398015.1 Oreocharis arfaki
TTATATTATATTATATTATATTATATTATATTATATTATATTATATTAATATGTGACTGATGCCCTGTTAAAATAAAAATACCAAACACTACAGTTGGTTTTTTTATACTTTAGTGGTTTATGGAATAGGAAAGACATAGTTCTGTTGGTGTTTGTTTTCATTTAAAAATTCTGTGGTCTCTGGCTACTTCACTAGCTTGTTTCTTGAATGCACTTAGTGACAAGGATCAAAAAGGGACAAGATGCATTCTAGAAAATACATAGAGTATGGGAAAGTATTGCAGCATAGAAAATAAGAAGGAATAACAAAGTGGTGCATCCTTTGTCTTAAAAGGGTTTACACCTAGGAATACAGTGAATAACGATAACTTGAGAATTAGAAGACTTTCTAGCAAACCCGTTGTACTCAACAGAGTTTATCTGATGCTGGGATCTCTTAGCAAAGAGTAAAGGTTTTGCGTGACTGTGATAGTACTACATGGATCTTTAGTGCTACCAGTGTGTTTTCCTTAACTCGGAAATACACCTTGAAATTTAGATGAATTCAGTCTTCAGGCCCACTCACTGTGAATTCCAGTGGGATGACAGCTTCATGCCTGTTGTGGACAGCATTAGTTGTTGTAGTCGCTATGTAGATTGAGCATGACTCACTTTGTTTCACAGTCCACCCAGCAGCAGCTGACTAATAATAATTAAACCTATGTTGTTGCAGTCCCAAAGCGAAAAGGTTAGATTACACTGGCCAACATCCTTACCTTCTGGAGATGCATATTCTGCTGTGGGGACTCACCGGTTTGTGCAAACGGTAGGATATTTATCCTGATCTTCTCAGAATAATGGGCTGCTCTGTGCTGTTTCTGTGTAATATTTTGTAAGGGTAGGTGAAATTTCTTGGTGTTTCCAGCAACTTCCAGTGGCCTACTCAACTTCAAATAAAGTAGCTGGAGCTGAAGAAGGACTGCTTTTTGTCTTGGCTCAGAAATACTGATTTGAGAACCTGTTTAGAATACTCTTAACTTGTATCAGGCTTGTCAGGCAGAAAATAAAGGAAAAATCTCATTTGCTAACTCCAGTGTTTTCAAGATACCTTCACCCAAAATAATTGAATTGATTTTTTTTGTTTATTAAAAAAAAANTTTTTTTTTAAAAAAAAAAAAAAAAAAAAACAAACAAAAAGAAAAAAACAAAAACAAAAAACCCCAACCAAAACAAAACAGTTGCATCTGAGTTGGTTGACTTGTTTTTTAGTGTTACTGGAAACACTATGCTCCTGTCAGGGCTACATTGGGAGCATAATATATAATAGGTGCATGAAATCAGCATTCGCTGCTGTGCTTGCTGCTTATGGTGCTTTTGTTTTCCTTTTCTTCATTATCTTGTGCTTGCAAGTTGGTACTGAACGCTCTGTTGTGCCTTTGTTCTGATTACTTGGTTTTTTCTTTGTCTGTCTCTGGTAGCCCTATAGTCGCTCTTCCTCCATGTCTTCCATTGATCTAGTCAGTGCCTCTGATGATGTTCACAGATTCAGCGCCCAGGTACTGTATTGATGTGTCAAGTGGGGGTTGCGTATCTGTGCTGTATTTCATCCTCTTCTCTAGAACCTGGGGGGTTTTTTTGTAATGTCAATCACTGCTTGCTTTAAACTAGTACATTCAGAAAAACAAAGGAGTTCTCTATTCCTGTACTAAATGGTTGTCTTTCTTTACATCCAGCTTGCATGCACACCACTTGTGCAGAGGCCCAAATCTTGTGAAGCTATTTGATTTACTTCAATAGCTTTAGTAAAAATGCTTGTAGTTTGAAAATTTTGTTTTTCTAGTTATAATGAAAGTAGAATAACCCATGTTTTACAGAGGCTGGAGATGGTCTTTGCTCCGGATTGAGTTTTTTTTCTTGCTTTTAAGTCAAAGGTTTGATTTTTGTCCGAAGTCTTTATTTGTAATGATATTAATGTACTGAATCTTATGGTTCACTATTACCATTTTTACCTCTATGACTAGTTTGATTACCAAAAGGCCATTAAACATGTTGACCAACAAGACTGTGGGTATGACAAATCATACTGAAGAGTTCATATATATTCACTTGTCCTTCAGAAAATAAGTCTGGCATCCTGAATATGACAATGTAGCCATAATAACGTATTCCAGTAATGTAGAAAATTACTTCAGGTGCTTGCTAGGAAGATGATAGTTTAGAGTAGAATTAGATAAGTGTGTTCACATGTTTGCTTTTTAGTCTCCAAAACAGTAGTTCAGATATGTTATTCGTGCTATTACTTGCCTTCTGCTGTGGTCCATATGTGATTGTCAATATGGAGTTTTCTTCTGGGATCTGCTCTTTTGGAGGTTTTTTAAAGTATAAGCAAAAGCTCCAACCAATCTTTTTTTTTTAAACAGGAATAGATTTTTTTTTTTTAAACAGAGCCTGGAATTTTATTACCTGCAGACCTTACTACCAGCTTCATAAGCAGGACCAGCACTTAAGGACTTGCCTAGTGGACTAAAATTCCAAGACCTTTTGCACTCAGTTTATTTCTGAAATTTGAACTTGTTGCAAGGGAAAAAGTATGCAAGTCCTATGCCACAACAGTGATAGGCTCATCTACTGGTACTCCAGTAGCTGGGTTAGTTTTCTAAGTTGTTTTTACTTTGGGACGAGGGGTGATAACGTGAGGGGATAATAAAGTAAGGGAATAATTAGTAATAGAAAGCAAGTTTGTTTGCCAAGACAGGAAATAGTACTCTGTCAGGTTGTTGGTGCAGAGGTCATTCAACATAAGGGAAACTCATGTTTGCCAAGATACACAGATGTCCTCATTTTCACCTCTTTTATGCCTGTGATTAGCATAAAACATTTCTGCATTCATGTGATAAACCTGAGTTGTTGAACACCACTGTGACTGCAGAACTAATCACTTAAAAACAAACCTGAGGTGGACCAAGTCCTTACCACGATAATGCAAATTGTGGTAAAGTATCAGGACCAAATGGACTGGAGTAAAGTTGCTCTTTTCACCTGCTGCATGGATTATACTGCATGGAAGTTACTATGGAGTTCCTCTTAATCTGGTTTAAAGTTAATGGACTCACTACAGAAAGTATGAGTATCCCCACATGAAGCCCCACCCTCCAAGTATTTTCCCTAAAACAAATTTTTGCCAGACCGACAGGTGACTCCACCTGCTCTGGAGTTTCAGTTCTACTGAACAAGACAGCAGAGAGCATGATATAAAAGCAGACCTTTTCGTTCTACCTCCTCCAGACTCTACTAAAAAATATATAAAAAATTTGCCTCTGTCTCCAGGCTGACAATTTGGCTTTTGGGAAGGCAAGCTAATATCTTGATTCTTAATAAATGTGACTTTTTTCTTAGACTTCATGTGAATGAAGGGAGTTTTGGTATCAGTAAAAGGCCAAGTAGCAACTTACAACCCTGTTTTTAAGACTGAGAAGTATAAACATGTATTCTGATGGGAGTTGGTTCTTCAGTGTCCCTCAAGAAAGGCATTGATTTGTCTCTGCCAGTTGAGTGGGAGTTCAGATCACTTTCTTTTAAACATCTACGAGCTTTATCATAGTTTGAGTTGCTCTGAGGCCCCTTAAAGGGAAGAACTTGCCCCTCAGAGTTCAGGTCAAGGCTGTATGGCATACAGGTTGCAAGTATTTTTGCAGACTTTTCCTGTAGCCAACTAGGAACCCAGAGGTAATAGTGAGCGTCTCCATGGGAGAGAATCTGTGGATCTTGACTGTGCCTCTGAAATAGGTGCAGGTTGACAGATGGTGACCTGTGCGTAGACTAAACAGAGTTTGGACAGACAGTGTGTACAAGCAGGTTGTGTAAATACTGCATTTGCTGGTGAAGCGGGAGCCTGTTTAGATTGCATTCCTGTGGGTGCCTCCTCCTCTTCTTTCCTTGATATTTCTCTCATCCCTTTGCATTTAGAACATAGAGCAAAAAGTGGCAAAAGACTAAAGTAAATGTATAAAGCATAGCTTTGTCCTTTATAAATTAGGAGGTGGGATAGAAAATGCGTAAGGGCCTGAAGGTATGGTAAGTAAGTGTTGGGAGCATGGCGAGAGTTCCTTTCTTTAAGAACTGTGACTTAGAGCTAATAAATGAAATATTTAAATAGCCTACATTCTTACCTCATTTGTATTGTACTGTCATTGTTTCACTGGAAAAAAAAGAAGAATCTTTTGTAGGAAACCTGCTAGTAACTGGCAGCAAAAGTTGGCTTGTCTAGAAGCTGAAACAGCAATCTTGGTGGTGCATTTCCTTCACTGAAACTCAAAAACAAAACACCAAAAACCTGGAGTGATAACTTTTCCTTGTCTAGAGAACTCTGTACTTAGTTAAACTAAGACAAACTAGGATTTCCATCCAATGGATGTTGTTTTTTCATGTTGTACTTTGAGAGTTTTATTTGATTCAATTACCTTTTTTGTTCCTGGTCTTAAGTGTATTGTACAAAGTACAAACAAAATTACTGCCTTAAATTAAAAGTAAATAATATCTTTCAAGTCTTTGTTTAAAAAAAAATTAATTATTATTAATTTTGCTTTCTACTTGCTTTCATACTTGCTCGAATATGTTTTACCTATTTTACTGCACACTAGGCTTCATGTTTTTGTAAATTGTGCAGAAGCGCCCTAGGGTTCAGACTTAATCTTGTGATTGTGCACTTCCTCAACTAATCTTTATGTTGGCCCATTAATTAATTTTGTTTGTAGTGCTTTTCCTTTTGAAAAAAAAAAAGGAATTTCCAGCAGTTCAGCAGAATGATGTGAACTATGAGGACTTGCTTGCTGTGACAAGTTTTAGTAGTCATCTACCTTTTGGGTGGAAAAAAACTATTAAAGTGTTTCCAATACTTGAAGCATTACACAGCAATGCATATCCTATGATTTTGCTTCTGTTTTTATTTGGGGCATTTGGAAAAGGGTGGGGAACCAAAGAAACAGAATAATATATTAGATCTAAAATAAAAATCCGCTTCCTATCCCAATACCTATTTTCACGCATATTATATGGAATAAAAAACGAGGCATTCACATAACTTGATAAAAATGTAGCAAATATTTGGCCTTTAAAAAAGGCACAGCTGCTAGCTAAATAAGTTTTAAATGAGCATTTTATAATTATAGAATCTCTGTACCATCATAATCCTTTGAGTGTTGGCATTTCTGGTTTTTTTCTAGCTGTCAACTGTGCAAAGATGCCACTGAAACAGAGCAGGCATTCTTTGCTCATGACTGTTTTCTTCACTGCTCTTCCAGTATGACTTTTGATATGCATTTGCTTTTTTAGAGCTTGTCAGTCTTCTTCTCTAACCCCCTGCCTTTGTTCAGCTTTGTAAGTGCTCTTCAGTGAATATCTTACAGTGCATTGCAATTCCATTTAGAGATACCTACAGTTCCTATCTGCTGTAATAAAGAACGGGTTTAGGTAGAAGTGGTGAGATTTGACAGTTTAAAAGTACAAAGGCAGGATAGGAAGTACCCACAAAGAACGAAGTTGGAAGATGAATCAAGATTTTAGCTCTTTCTGAAGGCCAGCATTATTTTTTTGTTCCTAACCTAACAGAGAGCTCTCTTGTTCAAATTCAGCTCCTGCACAGGAATTGAAGTATTAACTTGTGACTTCCAGTGCTTTACAGTATCTCCCCAAAAAGGTGGAAGGAATGAATTAAAAATGCCCATTTTTTTTTTCCTTTACAGGTGGAAGAGATGGTACAAAACCACATGACATATTCCTTGCAAGATGTAGGAGGAGATGCTAATTGGCAGCTAGTGGTAGAAGAAGGAGAAATGAAGGTAAATGTTTCAGGTTTAGTGAATTCGTGTAAGATGATACACTGTGAAGACAGATGCTTCCAGTGTACATTTGGCAGTGTTATCTTTACTGCTGGACCCTGTGATTTGAAGGGTCTTTTCCAACCTAAATCAATCTATGCTTTTCTGGTAATATCAGTAAGTTAGAAACTTCTCTCTGGGAATAGCATTGTTTAGGTTGGGGCTGGGGTTCATGAGACTTGTGGATTCTAATATATTTATTCATACAAAATCCTGTGTAACTCTTGCAATAGCTTCGTCTTTGCAGATTCATTTCTCATTCCCTCCTGCTTAAAGCTTAGTATCAAAGTGATATGTAAACTCTATGTACAAAAATAACAAGAGTAGCAAGCTACTATGTTGGCTGCTCTGCTGTGCTTATGAATCTATGTGGATGGTGATAAATAAGGTAGCTTAATCATTTTTTGAGTAGAAATCTTAAAGTACTGGTATTTTAATGTGAATTGCCACGTAAGAATGTCTTCAATGGTAGTTACCAGAGAGCACTTTCATGGCAAATTATTCCTATGGTAGTCTTCTAGGTAAGTAGTTTGTTGGTTTGGGTTTTTTTAAACTGATTAAATTTAAACAGTTAAAACATGAACAGTTTTGACAGTTTCTGTTCTACATTTCTTTCTTTGTATTTGGCTGTAGGTATACAGACGAGAAGTGGAAGAGAATGGAATAGTTCTAGATCCTTTGAAAGCAACCCATGCTGTTAAAGGGGTAACAGGGCATGAAGTTTGCCACTACTTCTGGAATGTTGATGTTCGTAATGACTGGGAAAGTAAGGAATTGGTTCTTCAGCTTTGCCAGTTTATCAGCAAGAGCAGTATTGATAGCATTGTCCTGTTGTCTATGACTATTTGCTGATGGATTTTTTTTTTCTCCCCCTCCCCCCTCTTCTTTTAGCAACAATTGAAAATTTCCATGTTGTGGAAAATTTAGCTGATAACGCAATCATCATTTACCAGACGCATAAGGTAATAACACTTCATTTGCATCCCTTACTGGGACAGTCTGAGGCATGTGTGTTCCAGTATTATTCTGAGTATTTCACTGGCATAACAACTTAAAATACTGTTCCGGACGATATTCCAGAACAAGTTCTCTATTAAACTTCAACTTCCGTCAATTTTTCAAATTTTCTTGAGAGCATGATTGGTTGTGCATGTGTCTGATAGAGCCTGTAGTAGCAAGTGAGACCTGCTTTTAATCTCATGATGATATCACTGCCAGCAAGGCCAGAGTCATCCAAATCTGCTGATAGCAATAAATCACCACTGACTACAAGGAAGAAACCTACACCACTGTATCAGATATTTTTTTGCAAAAGTTCAGGTTACTGCTCACCACAATTAGTCTACATACCACCTTGTAATGCAAGTGTTTTTAATTGTTGGTACAACATTTGTTCTTGTACCTTCATTGTTTTTTCCCCCAAAATGGTTCTGGTGTCAGTTTATAAAAATGTTCATTTGGATTATAACCCAACAACTGAAATGTGAAGATTTAAAAAATTTAGAGGAATTAAATATACAGATTCATCCGTAGTCTTGCATGTTTCTGAGTATTAGTATATTCAAATGTTAAAACAAATATTTTTCTTTGGCAATTTTACAGTAGTGCGGTTAAGTTAAAACTACTTTAATACAGGACTTATAATTTTGAGTATAAGACAGTTGTGTCATCTGTATCGGTTGTGGTAAACACCGGAACCTTTTTCTCCTATTGAGTGTCAGGAAAATAACTTTTGTATATGTTCTTATATTGTCAGACATTTCAATTCTGAAACTTTCTGTGGTATAGTATCAGTTTGCTATATCTGTCTTACTGAAGTAGTAGCTTTTTGAAGTAATAATTGTTTTCAATACATCCCTTCTCTCTCTTTCTCTCCAGAGACATAAGTAACTGTAGATGCATCCCTATACACTTAACCATTAGTACAGTTTGTAGCTGACAAGTATTAGCTAAAATGCAAAACTGAGGTTAAGAGAACAGGAGGAGAACTGCCTCTTCCTGTTTTTTTAAATGAAAAATTCATTGCAGTTTGGTGCTCTGCATTTCAAAGGCCTTAAAGTTTCGCCTTAAATTTTTTGGTATGAAGTGTAGCCAACCTGAAATTTCTATTGCCTATTTACGACAGCTATGTTCTCTTTCAGTTTTGAAAATGAAATTACTAACTTGAAGATACTTTAACTTAATAATGGAACTGACCTGGTTTGCCTTGCTTGGTTTTTTATTTTAACTAAGGATAGTGAGTACTTAATTTGCAAACCTGGAAAAGCTTATGTTCGGGTGTTTCTCTGCAGAGAGTGTGGCCAGCCTCTCAAAGGGATGTGCTGTATTTGTCTGCCATCAGAAAGATACCAGCATTCAGTGAAAATGATCCAGAAACATGGATTGTGTGCAATTTCTCTGTAGAACATGACAGTGCTCCTGTAAGTATTATTTTGATTCTATGAAGTTTTGCTTTTAAAGTAGTTTTTCTGTTCTGTGGTCACGCATTTGCAGTGCTAGTGTGAGGGAGATGGAGGGTTTTTACAGAATTACTGTAAATCAATTACAGTTGATATAAACCAGGTGATACAATGACCTGATGAAGGCATTGTGAGCCAAAAGCTTTCTTACCTGATCTCTCAGTTGGCAGATCTAAGGTGTTTCAGCAGAATGGAAGCAAAATTTCTGGAGTTGTGAAAACATTTTAAAGAATTGAGGTTATTTTTTATGGAATCAAATCAATATCTCTTCAATATTGTCAAATATAAGAGTAGGTTTGTATCATTATAGGTAGGGTTAAGTCTGCGTTTTGCACAGTTTTGCTTTGGTTCTATCAGATAATAGCAATGATTGTTTTCCTTGGATTGCTATTTCATATCCTTCTTTCAAGGGAAAAGTTAACTGATGTTTGTAAATGCTGATACATTGTTCTTGAAATGTTTCTTTACTGATTTGTCACAACAATTTAAGTCATTCACTTATGTGTTAAGCAAGCAGAAACTTGAGATTCAGACATTTTGGTTCAATCCTTTCCTTATTGACCATGTTTCTTTCATTTTACTCACTTTCATATTACATCCGTTTAAGTGCTAGAACGCAGGCTCTCAGAAACACAGCTTCTAGAGTGGCTTAGACTTCATGATGAAAAAATGTTCATGCTCAAGTATGATGAAACAAATTTAGTTTGACACTTACAATGTTTCATATTTTTGTCAGCTGAACAATCGCTGTGTCCGTGCCAAAATAAATATTGCTATGATTTGTCAGACGTTAGTAAGCCCACCAGAGGGGAACAAGGAAATAAGCAGGGACAACATTCTGTGCAAGATTACATATGTAGCTAATGGTAAGTATAAAATTTTTCAGTATGACATTCATGATAGATCTTAATTTTGGAGAGTTGAATACTGGCACAAAAATAAAAAGGTTTGATGCCGTTTTCTGTTAAATCTATATATAGCATCACATTTATGTTCGTCACGTTCAGAAGGTCTCAAATCAACGTGCTACATGAATTGGTGAATGGGATCATTCATTATGTGGTACTCTGGGAGGAGTGGATGGAAGAGCTGTGTAGCTCAGTCCTAAGTACACAACCCTGGGGTGGAGGAAGGTGGGCAGAAATGTCTGCAACTGGAATGAGTTGGCATAGCTTTTGGTTTCAGTAATGGTATGTTAGGTTTTTTTCATGTACTACTGTCATTTTTTTCCCCTCTTAATTCATCTCATTACACTGAAAAGCTGCTGATAGTAAAGATACAGTTCTTATCCCCTGGTGCCAAGAAGGAGTAAATACGTTTTGTATGAAGATGCTTGCAAGCTGTATAATCTAGTCTACATTTCTTAATTTTTTTTTTTTAGCTGATAGAATCCTTGGTATTGACTGAAAAATTGTCAAAGCCAAATTTTATTGTCGTTATATCCAGTATTTAGCAAGGTATTGTAGTATTGGAGATGCATACTTAGTATCTTCTCTCCCAGAGCTACAAAACACTTCAAGAGTAGCTCACTCTGCTTATTACTTTTTTTTTAAAGTTTCCAGTTTGCTTAAAAAGTACATTTTCACTGTTAAATTCTGAACTGTGACTATATGGGAAGTGATAGCTTTTTTAGCAACATACTTTCCCTGTGAATTGAAATGTAATTAAGAATCAGTTCAAATTTTGTTTAAATGGTTTATAATTGTTTGCGGGGTGTTGCCTATGTAGCAGTTCTGCAGGCAAAGGCAGTAATTATTGAAAAGTTAATACTGACTTTGCTTTTTTTGAAATAGGAAGTCACTCAAGTCTTTCTATTTTGTTTCTTGGAAGCCTATAGAGAAAATCATCTTTTATTTGGGCATTTTTCCAAGACTCCCCATATAGCATGTTTAATGTTTTCTAAATAATGGCACCATAGATCTGGTGAGCTTGAGTATTACAAATAGAAAGTGCTATGGCAAGTCTAGGGGCATTAAAAAAAAAAAATCTGCTGATGGTTATTCTTTCCTGTAACTTCAGGAAGAGTTGCAGGAGTAATGAACTAAAATTTGTTTTTTCAGCATTTAGTGGAGTTGCTTCATTTCAATGTCCTTCTTCCTGTTTACTTCTAGTGAACCCGGGAGGATGGGCACCAGCATCAGTGCTACGGGCAGTGGCTAAACGAGAATATCCGAAGTTCTTAAAGCGTTTTACATCATACGTACAAGAGAAAACAGCTGGAAAGCCTATTTTATTCTAGTATTAGCAGGTATACATACTTTTTAAATTCTTGATTCACCATTTTAAATTTAAGGCCAAACGGAAGTATGCAATCTAGAAATGTCTTACATGATTATCATAGCTTCAGTTCTTGTTTATAGTATGCAATATACTTTTTTAAAACAGTCATGTAATTTGTGTGTATAGGCTGCACAAGTTATTAATGGAACTTCACTGACAGACCAACATGAATTACTAGAGTATTCAGAAGACTGTGAGTTTCTGATGAACCTAAGAAAGAAAAGGGATTTCCAGATGCTTTCTGAAGTCAATGGCTATGTTTTTAATGGTATAGGTTATTGACTAATCATGACATTAGAAGAGGATTTCTTGATCACTTGGAGGCATTCTGAGCCCCTTAGTGTTAAATAAGGCTTAGCCTAATTTTTGTTAGTTTAGACTCCTGCTATATATTTTGTTTTCTATAACTGTCATGTCAAACCACAGAATTCTGTTTCATTGTGCTAGTGTTACATTGTCACATCTGAAAATGAGTCTCTATCCCTTTTTCTATGTGTGACATAGGCTACCTCTATTTTTGGGTTCTATTTACTGTGTCAGACTCCAAGAGTCTTAGTTGTTTCATTCAGCTGTAACAGGTATCCCTTGAATGATTCATAATTTTAAATGCAAATTGTTAGAGAACCAGTGTAGGTAAAGCATTTAAAAACACGGTGTCACAAGCCAACGGTTCACACATGACCATAGCAGTCCTGATGATATCTAAGGTGTTTGACAAGATGATTTTACTAGTAGTATACAGACTTTTCAGTGCTGTATTTTTGTCTTTGCTTACCTGCAGCAATCAGAACAAGACTGGGTGAGCATTCCACGTTGGAGAAGTGACCATGCATAGAGCACTCCATGCTGGAACAAAGGATCTACAGTCTTTTTATGGCCCAAGTTCTAGGCTTTGTATACTGAAATGAAGAAGTGGTGCAACACCATGAGGCTGAATATTTAACAATAGCTCTCTCCTGCTAACTTTCTTGCTGAATCAGTGTGTAATTATAAATACATGTATTGATAACATGTATATGGCTCTATTTTTATTTGCTTGCTTTAAGAGAAGAGCGCATACAACTTTGAATCACCAACATGGGCTACTGTGTTAATTTGAAACAAGTTGTAGAATTTCATTGTCAACCTTCCCAAGGTACTTGCGCAGTTTTTGTGCATGTGTGAAAAGCACAAGAGACAAATGCACATATAGCATGCTGTATGTGCTTTATATGCACAAAAATCTGTGTGGTATTTTGGGGGTGTGAGAGGAGTGGCTTCAGTAAAACCTAGGTAACTTGTTGGTAGGTTTTGTTTTGCTTTGTATAATCACAGTTCATTGCTGCTGATTTCTGTAATGAATCATCTTGTTACATAAAATGCCAGTTAATAACTGAGGGCTGTCAATATCCTTATGACTTTGCCTTTTCTATTGTCTTACTCTTATGACGATCTTCAGTTCTGAAGGAGTAAGAGTGTGAAAAGCTTTATTTTTTCCAGATATCTTTATATTTCTATTGTATTTTTTAGTTATGTAATATGTGCTGCAAAATTTTTGTTATTAAACATGATCCAGAAATATCTAGAAAGATTCTGTATGAGAGGGCAAGAGACTGCCTAAAAGCTAGCAGACATCTGTCCATGCTATATGTGGACTGCTTTCTTGCATGATATCCGAGGCTTTCCCAAAGCTGTGAGAAGGTACACTATAATATTTATTGAAGTAATTTGGAGTACATAAAACAACATTCCCAGTCTAGATTGAGGATGAATACATTATTTTCAGATCCTGCATGTGTTTTCCTCATTTCAGTGAAGCTGTGCTATGAGGTTCATGTAGAAAATTATTTGCTTCTTGATCAAAACCCCATCAGAGCTATAAGAATGCGTTACTGGGAAGTTCCCTTTAGCTGCTGTGAAAATTTAAATGTCAGATGTTTGCCTGCCTTTGATTCTGGAGATAATTGTTGGGAGAGGACTGTATCAGGCTAGTACTGACTGTGAGGTCTTTTATCCATGTCCTATAGTTGGAAACTCTTCAGAGACTGTCCGGTGTTTCACTAAACTGTGTATCTTGAGGAAAAAGTTTCAGATATATTTTCTTCAAAAGAAAGTTGAAAGTCAAATTTATTTGATATAGTGTGCTAGGTGCCTGAAAAGAGATATAATACAATAACTTGGTGAAGATTTGGTAAATGATTCAATGTGATCTGCACAGTGTTGAAAAACTTCTCTCTTCATTTTCTCTGTAGAGATGAAACCATACGTAACACGTGATTACACACGCATGCAGATTTCATGCTCCATAACTCTTCCCTTTTTATTTGCCTTTCTCTAATGGTGTGCATGGAATATGCCTTATTACAGAGTTATTCTGTTCATTTGAATATGTAGAAAAGTGCCTACATGGTAATATTAGTAAGGCAAATAAGATGAAAATTTGTACGTGTTTACTATATCACCAGTGAGCATTTTATATACCAACGTTAACAAACAAAATCTTATACCTCAAATGTACTTCATCTTTTTACAATCAACCAAGCAGTGGTACATTCCACCATAGCCACTGATGGGAACGTAAAAAAAAACCTTCCAAAATATAAAGAGTTTAAGTCCTTATTTGCCATTTCTGGTAATTGTTGGAACACGGGCAGGTTTATTAATTTAATAGGATAGCTTTATTTTACAAAGGTATGGAAAGTTTACAAAGCAGTATATAAACTTATATCATTAGTTGCATTTGCACTAAACGTGATGTACTTTTGCGATTTATTCTGTAAATAAAATGACACTACAGATACTATTTGTAAAGAATATGTTTTACTTTTAGATAAAGGCATTGGTACTTCACTGTAGCTAGCCCTGCCCAATCAGATTTGTAAGAGGCTTTTTAAAGACTATGGAAGGAGTTACATGGCTGAGAAATCATTATTAATGGACCTCTCAAAAAATAATTTCAGAAGGCAGTAGGCCTCTCAGATTGTCCTTGTGTGAGTAGCCATTAGATCCTTTCTTCTGGAAGGGATGTCTCTTTTATGGTTTTATACAATTTACCCTGTCTCTTGAGCCCATCTTGTCAGTCACTGCCACATCTGAGCACTCTGAGTTCATTTCTTCCTGTTAACAGATTAAGAGTGTTTATGGAGCTGTGGTGGTCTTCGCAGGAACAGCTTCTGCCTCTAGAATGGTTGTTTTGTAAGCTGAACCAGTTCAAAAGGCTGAAAATGCAGCAATATTCTCCATCAGATACTGTTTTCTGGATATCTGTATCTGTTTGGAGAATTTGGGTGTTGCCAAACTAGTTCTGAAGGACACAACTTGATAGAACTTATACTGGGAATGAAGATCAGATGGTTGTTGATATTCTGTCTGAGAACCTGAAAATCTTTGACAAATTTATCTGTGAAAAATGTGATGCACTTTGAAAAAACCTTACCTTTTACTTAATTGGGCTGAGCTGGCTTATCTGAAGTTGTGCAAATTCTCTTTAATCAGATTGTCCACCTGTATTTTTGTCAAGTTGTACAGATAACGCTGTATTTGAATTGCCACTGTTCATTTACAGACTTAAAACATGAATCATATTTTTGAGTACCTTGAGTGTGTAGAGTTGTAACTGTTCTATAATAGCTTTATGATCCTAATGGTAAGTTTTAAAAATTAAAAGAAGTTGGCTCTTACATGTTACAATCACAAATTTAAAACCAGTATTTAAAAGTTAAAAGTATTAAAAATTATGAAGAAAAATCTTGGCCTCTTGTTATTTTTAACTTGCTAATGTTTGGAGAAACTTACTTAAAATATTTTACCTTTTAACCAACTTTTAAATCATGAAAAAGGTTATAATACAATATTCTAGTGCATGGAAAACATTTAACAGGAAAGCAGTTTACTTGTGTTACTGAGGTTACTGAGATGAAAACCTGAATGCCACATTATACATTGAGAAGTTCATTTTGTGCGAGCAACCAGAGGGGTGTTACAAGGTGCTCCTGTACAGTGTAGTCATAATACAGAGCACTTCCAGAGTATGTCAGCTCTTCATTTGTACAGAATTAACAAGATTCTAGGAACTTCCATGGGAAGAACAGTGATCTAGGACTGAGATGTGCCAAAGGGTAAACTTGAAGCTTTTCCAAAGTAAGAATAATTTTCAGTAACTAAGATGAGCTTCCATGAGCAAGTTTCTTTATAGTAGAAATAGGTGGTGCCTAATGGATCAAAACCAATCCTACCTTTATTTGTTACACAGTGTTTTCTACTTCTTTATATAGCAATCAGTAAAGTTGTAGAAACCTTACAGATATGCAAGACTGGAGGAACAGCTTGAAATTAGAAGCCATTACTTGCACAGAAACAAAACTTGTCTTAAGCTCAGCTATATCAGGCCTCATGTAATATAGTGCAAAAAATAGAGTCCTGAGATAACCTCTGACCTTGAAGAATGCAGCTATTTTACCTGGCAAAAATAAATCCCCCAAAACCGTGGTGAGGGGGGGGAGGTCACATTTCACATTCCTGGTCCCATAATTTATGTGCATAATTTAAAAACTACATACTTTCCGGTAAGGAGAGGTTGAGCATTTCTGTGTAACTACAATATAATTTGACCCTGGATGATGAATGATAATCAGGGTTATGCCATGCAATTTACTAGTGTGTATTACTAATACTAATCATCTTTAGTCTCTACCTTTTATAAACTAAGTTTTACAGGAGAAAAATATATTTTGTTAGAAGAAAGGGACACACTTCAAGCATTAGCTACCTGAAGGTGTCCTCAGCTGTGGCCTTGATGCAGTAAGCTCTTCTCTCTGCACACCTGCCTCTTCTGTGCATGGACTACAGCCAGAATAAGGAAGCCTGGTACTATGGATTGCTGCAATTTTCAAGGTTTAAACTAATTCTCCTTAAAAAGAACATTTTTTTAAGTACTTATTAATTTTGGATCAATCAATAGTCAGACCTATTGTCATCCACAAGACTTCCTAAACTTTCGTGTGCCAAGAGACAAGCCACAGATTGTACAAGTGTGTGGCAAGTGATTCCTAACCAGTGCTAAGAGTGGCAAAATATGACAACAGCCCTGAGGATTCCCACCTGCTGGAGTTAGGACTGCAACTCAACCATGGAGCAAGCTAGCACGTGCAGCTCCTAGGAAGTTATGCCCTGTATGTGAAGGAATTCCAGCTTGGAGGCCTAGGATAGAGTGCTGTCTTGGTGAGGGCGAGTCATGCCCAAGAATGAACAGAATTGTAGGTGTGTTTGTACCCTCCAGAAAATACTTGTAGTCTAGGTAGTGAGCAGTCACGCTGGTGACTCACTGCTGCCCTGTGAGGAATCACTGCTCTGTCCTCAGCCCGAGGGTGCCCAAGTACCACCAAGTACCTGAGCGTTCCCCACGCCCCACACCAGAGCCTGTGGCAGTGCAGTGCACTCTTAGCGCTGATCCAGTTGAAAATGCAGTTGTTCACTTAAAACGCTCTGAAGCTTCTTCTGGGAGGGGCCCCTGCCTTTAGTTGTTACATAAAGCACTTGGGGTGCCGAAGGGTGGCAACGTTTCTGATGGAGGCTGGTACATTTGAGCAGTGGGTAAAATGGTCACCTCCTGTAAAGAACCGGAGAAATTTAAATGAGCTCCTTTATCTTTCCCGACTTTTTTTTGACTGAACTGTATTTGAAAACTCTCAAACTTAAATTCAAATGACACCGAGTTATCACTGCAATACTAGGGTAACTATCAAGAGAGATGCTAAACAAAATCATCAATAGTTCAACCAGCAGCTGCTAATGTTTTTGTGATAAACTTTTAATGAAAAAATGTGAATAATTTTTTAATAAAAAGCATTTGACACTTCAATATTCAATACAGCTGTCAGCTGTGAGAAATCTAATAATAAAAAGTACCTTGTAATTTACTTTCTTATTAATTAAGACTGCCCGAACCAATTCCAGTGAAAATAAAGGAACATTGTTAAAAGATGTGAAAACCCCTTGCAAATGTTAATGACTCGATTTTCTTCCACTTCTAACTTTGGTTACATCAGAAGAAAGTTTCCCTAACAAGTAGCTCTTCCTGTCACATAAGCTACAGTGAAGAGGTGTAGTTAGCTGCTCTTTTATACTGCAATTTCAGTGTTTCTGCTTGTGTTAAACAGCACCTCCTGCATTAAAGGGTATTAACTTCATCTATTACTGAAAAGAAAAATTTTGGATGACTAGGTAGGATATACAAATGGTGTTCTTAAGAAACTAAAGACAGCAATGGGATGTGGGTACACAGAGGGATGAATTCCAGTAAGTCTGACATTTTCAGGTGTTTAGAGTGTTAGGCAACAGGCTTTTTAAGGTATCTCCCCCGCAAGAGAAGGAAAACTATCAATATTAACATTTACTGTTTTTTGGAACAGTGCTAATTTAATGTGTTCACCTTTGTCCATATTCACGAGTGAAGTAAAAAAACCACTCAGTAATTGCAACTGACAAAACAGATATATAGTACTTTGTTCCCCTCTCTTTGTTTTGATTTGTCCTCAAAAAGCTTTTTAGAAAAGCATCTTTTTCTGAAACATAAAACCAATGCCTTAATCGCCCAGATTTTCAATCACATTAGTCTTTTGGGGTCAATTTTCTCCAGGTGCACTAGAGGCTTCAGCTGCTCAGCAAAGTTCCTCATGTCATCAGAAACAATGTCTTGCCCTGCTGGCGCTACCACGTTGAGCTCCACCAAGTAGGAGAGGGAGAGCGGCTCAATGCTCTCTGTGTTTCCTGGCATCAGGATGCGGAAGATCTTGTACACCACTATCTTCATTATGCCCTTGCGGAACACGTGCCCTTTGGCCACGAACTCGTGGTCCATGCGGAAGCCCATCTCCACCAGGAAGTCCGTCAGGTTGTCGGACGTGGCGATATCCACGCAGTTGCGCACCAGCGCGTGGCGGTTCTTGTCGCCTATTTCGGGCTGTCCCAGATAGCGCAGGTGCCAGGGCATCCCGCTCTTGTCCATGGAGCGCCGGGCGCGCAGCACGAAGGGGCTGGCCTGCTGCCCCTTCAGCAGGAACACCATCTCGTGGTCCAGGAAAGTCTCGGGCTCCATGTTGTCGCACAGCCCGCGCAGGCGGTGCAGGAGGCTTTCCAGGCTCTGGTCCAGCACGCTCCCTGCGGAGACAGCGCCACGGTCACCGCCTCCCCTCCCGGCCGGGCTGGGCTCCCTCCGCAGCGCGCCCGCCCCAGCGCCCCCCGGCCCGCCCGTGCGCTCGTCCCGCACCGCCCACC
>VZRR01005748.1:261316-288585 GCA_013398015.1 Oreocharis arfaki
AGCGGCGCGCAAGGCTGCGGCAGCGCCCCCTGGCGGCTCGGCGGGGCCGGGCGGGGCTGGGGGCGGGGCCTGAGGGACGCCCCGCCCCTCAGTCGCCCCGGGCGGGTTGCGGAGCCGGGGCCGGGGCCGGAGCGGAGCGCGGCTTGTTGCGCCTGCGCCTGGGCGGGGCTTGTTGCGCCTGCGCCTGGGCGGGGCGAGCGCTTCCGTGCGCTGAGGGGGGCCGAGCGCTGGGACGGGCTGCCCAGGCGGCGTGTGGAGTGTCCCTCTCTGGAGCCATTCCAAACCCACCTGGGTGTGTTCCTGTGTCACCTGTTCTGGGTGACCCTGCCTTAGCAGGGATGTTGGACTGGATGATCTCCAGAGGCCCCTTCCAACCATAACGATTCTGTGATTCTGTATTTCTGTCTTTTATTCTAGTTTGCTCGAAGCAGGGAATCGGGAGATAACCCATGAAAGGCTGGCTCTGCAATCGTCAAACCTCTACGCTATTTCTACCTTTTAACACACAAAGGCATCAACATTTGTTGGCTGTAAGTTGTATAACTTTTCTGCTAATTAGTACTCAAACCCCTATTTGCTAGTTGTGTCTCTTGCTTCTTCGAGAGAAGAGTCCTTTTAATCTGCAGGCATGGTTCTTCACTTCCTTTGGGTCAGTGTTTGGTGGTCAATGAGACAGTGGTCACGGTCATCCACTGCTGGAATTACCTTCCCTCAGTTACTGCCCAGTCCTGCTGACTTCAGTCCCAGTGGCTCTCATCCAGAGAGCCCATTCATCTCGGGATTGTCTTCTCTTTTCCTCAAAATGAAAGATGAGCCAGGCATGTGACATTAACAGTGCAGTTGCTTAATCATAACTGTTAGCTACAGCTACTGATTTAACAACTGAAAAAAAAAAACCTTTGCAAAATTTAGTTCAAATCTTGAGGAGCTCAAATCTCAAGGGGCCCAGATCTCTAGGGGCTTGCTGCTAGCCTCACCCCAGCACAAGGGGGCATGGTGGAGGAGAGTGCGAGGCCAGTGGGCAGGAGCAGCCATCAGGGGTCATCCTGGCTGCCCCTACAACCTTCCACAGGGAGAGGTGGCACATGCAGTTAATTCTGTGTAAAATCTCCGTCGGAAATGTTCCAATCTGTCTGTCACAGCAACAGCAAGGGGGCCAAGGCTCTGCAGTGTTGTGGGCTGGGCTTCAGCTCCTGCAGCAGCTTAGGTTAAAAATTGTTATGAGGGGTGCAATGGGCATGATGCATTGGTTTGGAAAGGCAGAGATCTCGTCTGGGCACAGCAGGGTGCACACCATTTCTAGGCAGAAAAGCCTCTGTTTTCAAAAAGTAGTGGAAATACCTAGTATGTACCAGCTGAATTTGCTCCTGTCAATCCCCAAAATAGAGTCATAAATTTGACCTTTCTTGTAGCAGTTTTTTGGGTAACAAACCTTTGTGCCCCTCAGAAAGTGAACAGTATGTCTATCTTTCCTCTATCAGTATCTACACAGCGGTGGTGTCCCCTGCCTCCCCACAAAAAGTTTTATAAATACTGGTACAAACCAAAGACCTGCAAATGAGAAATGGCATAACCGTGCCCTCCGGGGGCAGTAATGGTTTGTATCACCCCTGAGATATCAGTTTGGAGTACTGCCAGGTAGGGGTGACCTGAGGGATGCAGTGCAATCCGTGAGGGGAGTGTGTGTATTTACATAAGAGGGAACCACGCCCCAGGGAGCCGGCACAGTGGACACACGTTGTCCCCAGATTGCAGATAAGAGGCCTGTGTTGAAATAAAGTAAGAAAATAGTCAACAAAAGCTTTGAGTAATGGTTTAAAAGCCTTCCTAAGCTTCAAGAAGCAAAAAATAGGTTTTCTCTTATATTCGGATCAGCTTTAGTTAGTGTGGTCATCATAGTTAGCATGGAAAAACTGATATTGAGATAGATACCTAGGAAAAGTAAAAATGAGTAAAAAAGCATTTTAGCATTTCAAAAGGGGTAATTTCTGAGGTTCACTTCTCTCTGTGCTGATTCAAATTGCCTCTTCTGTCTAGCTGAGGTGCATAATAGTGTTACTACAAATGCCTAAAAACACCTAAGAGGATGTCCGTTTCTGTCTTGAAGTACAAATTCTTTCAAATTCCGCAGCTGCAGCTACCCTGAGTGGTTTTGCTCCATGGTCTGAGAAGCTATGCAATAGTGCAATCCAGAAAATAAATGTTGTCCTCAAGTGGTCATCCCCCTGTAGTTCTGGGAAAAATAGGTGAGCAAATGTGGCTTTCCCCCACAACCACAGCATCTCCGAGTACCCTCACCAGCGGTGTAAAAGACAGTGTAGTCCTGCAGCTGCTGAGCTGCTTGTCTCTGTGGGCTTAGAAGCTCTGTGGTGCACCTACATACCCTAAAAGTATCCTACAGAACCATTTTCTGCAGCTGTTGAAGATAAGATGCAGGAGACACCGACAACAGATGGTCAGACAGACGGAGGAGGTGGACAGAAACAGAGAAAGAAATGAAGGGTAAACTTGTTATTCCCAGACACCTACCTATGTTCTGTTCAAGTCCCTTGAAAACCCATGTCACTCACCTTTCTGTGTCAGAGAAATGGGATGCCCATGTGAGACCAGGCCCTTATCTCAGGTCTCTGTCACATGTCAAGTGCTCAAAGCAGAGCTCTGCAGGGAAACCTCAGGTGAAATGAGCGGTCCAGCCATGATCACATTGAAATAATACCAGCAGAAGGGAGGTTCAGCTAGATGTAAACAGGATGAAGGGGTTTTTTCTTCCCTATTACTAAAACTCAGAATTTTTTCTCACTCATGTCACAGACTTGAGGTACAAATCCAATTTTGTTACATCTATCGACCAAAAATGCTTTCAGATTAGGCATACAGCACACTCCATTCACTCACGATAAATTAACAGCAAAAAGTCTTCCACCCCACAAATCTCTGAGCTTCTTGAAATTAATGCGAAGAAACACAGCATCATTTGGGCTGGGAAACACCTCAAAGTCGTCGAGTTCCACCTGTGACTGAGCACCACCTTGTCGATTAGACCATGGCAGTGAGTATTGCATCCATTTTTTCCTTAAACACCTCTGTTGATGATGACTCTACCACCTTTCTGGGCAGCCAATTCCAATGCTTGACAACCCTTTCAGTGAAGAAGTTCTTTCCAGTCTCCAACCTGAATCAACCCAGGTGCAGCTTGAGGCCATTTCTTCTTTTCCTGTCTCTTGTCACATGTGAGAAGAGACCAGTCTGTGCCTTTCCACAAACTCCTTTCAGGCAATTATAGAGAGTGATAAGGTCTCTCCCGAGCCTGTGGACTAACTTTAAAGCAGTTGTTTAAGATGCAATTGGTTAACAAATTCAAACCTAAATTTCACTTGGGGTCTCATGGGACTAGTAGTTCATACTGTATGGGTAACTACATTTTAAAGGGGCTCACAAACCTCTTTCAACTGCTTTTCCCAGGAATTAAAAGGGCATAAGCTCCTGAAACCTCAGAGTTTTCAACTTGCTCTGCTTTGGCAGACTTGCAACTTTCAAAAAGTCCCATTTGTCAATGACATTGTCTGGGGTTTAGAGGGCAGTCGTGGTAAAGTACCTTAATTAGTACATAAAGTCATTACTTTGTATTCCACTCTTTGCTAGCCTTTTGGAAGAGGAGAATTTTTAATTGAGTGAAATAATTTTATCGAATGAACCGTAGAATTATGGTGGGATAGCCTTGTCAAAGAGTGAAATGCTCACCACTTATTCAGCTTCTCAGAGAGAAAAGTAGAATGAGGAAGCTCACGGGTCAAGAGCAAGACAGGAAGATTGCTCCCTGTTTTTTGTCATGGCAGAACATTCTTGACATGTGGAAAATCAGTTTGTTGCTGATTTAAAATAATGGGAAGTTCATGGGAGACAGAAGGACAAACACTAGCATAGCTTTCTTGCCCCTTTTCCCGAGCTCAACTTCATTCCTTCCCTGTAGGCTCCTCTACCTAGAATGATAAAATCATTAAGGTTGGAAAAGACCTCAAACCTCATCAATGGTTAACCTAACACTCCCAGGTCCACCACTGAGCCATGTCCCTGCGTGCCACATCGACACCTTTTGTGACATTTCCGGGGTCAGTGATACCACCGCTTGCCAGGGCAGTCTGTTTCAATGCTTGTCTGCCCTTTCAGGGAAGAACTTTTTCCTAATATCCAACCTAGCCCTCCCCTGCTGCAACTTGAGACCATTTCCTCTCTCCTTGTGCTTGTTATCTGGGAGGAAAGAGCAACTGTGCCGACAGTGGTGCCACTCCATGCGCCTGATAACCTGCCCATTTTTTTCAATAATGAAGCATATTTTAGAGACAGTATTCCCAAAAGTTGAACTAATTTTAACTTCTAGTGTTGTTAAACTGGACCTGCTCACATAGAGCTATGCCAGCTCTCACAGAGAAAAGATGGGGTGTGAGATGGACTGCTCTGTGTACCATTACAGTTATAAGTGGCTTGCTTCAAGTACCTTTTTAAAGAAGTTTTTACCTTTGGTAGCATCGTTATACCTGTGCATAAACCCATGCATTGGGTGGCTGTGGGCTGAGATAGTGGAACAGGGAAGTTATGGCTGGACCGTGATTGGAAGTATTCAAGGCCAGGTTGGATGGGCCTTTGAGTGACCTGGTCTCATGTTTCCAGTAGTGGATAAAGAAAGAGGTGATTTTTTTCCATTCTGCTAGTGCTGCCTGGTATGAGCTGGTGATTAATCACTGCAAGGACGAGAAAGGAAACAGGGCTGGCTCCTGTTGACACCCAGGTTGTGTCTGGGGTACTGTGTCTATGAAAAAGGCCTCCAGGAGGTTACAGGGAGGGGAAGAGAACTGCATCATATCTGTTTCACTGTGTGCCATCAGGCCACACAAAAGGAAGGAAGACCCCTGAAACATGTCAAGTCCATCAGGCTGATGCCTTTTTAGCCTGTCAACTTGGCAGTGTTAGGTTTGGAGTTGGACTCAATGGTTCTAAAGGTCTGTTCCTAAATCTAAATGATTCTGTGATTCTCTGGTCTAGTGAAGGTGTGCCTGCCCACAGTAGGGGGGTTGGAAATCAATGCTCTTTGAAGTCCCTTTCCACCCAAACCATTCTGTGATTCTAAGAGCTGGTCTTTACTTGGCTGTTGTGGATCTCAGTTGTTGTGGATACTGGTGCCAAGATCTAGATTTTCTATTTTTGTGCTGGCTGTGGCTGGGATGAAATTGGTTGTCTCCATAGCAGCCTGTATGAGGCTGTGTTCTGGATTTGTGACTAAGGGCATTGGTTGCACAGCAGCATTTTGGCTGTTGCTGAGCAGGGTTTGCCAGCATTAAGGTTTTCTTTTTGTGCTTCTTTCTTTTCCTGCATTTGCTACCAGTGAGTGGGCTGGAGGTGGAGGTGGGTGAGAGACTCTGAGGGAACGCAGGCAGTCATGTCCAGTCCCGACTGACCACAGCAATATTCCATACCAGATGGCATTGTGCCCAGCACCAAAAGCTCTGAGAAAAAGATGAGAAAGGGGGGACCTTTGTGGTTATGCCACTTGTCTTCCCAAGTAACTGTTAGAGTGCCAAGGCTCTGCCTGCTGATGGGGAATCGTGAATAAATTCTTTATTTTGCTTTCCGTGTGGAGCTTCACTTTACCTTTTAAGCAGTCTGTCAGAGACTGAAAACAGTTCATGCCTCAAACATTGATATAAAGTTCTGAAGAAGCTACAGCCACAGAAACCTCCTTGAAGAACTTTGGACTGTAAGTCAAACTGCTGATTAGATTAAAGGAAACCCATTGTTCAATCAGCTCAGGCCGAGGGGAAGGTATGCCTCCACAATAGGCCAAAGCCCCCAGCTGCCATCCCAGCTGAGTTTGGGGTGGGGGGAGAGCACAGCTCACAGAAGCCAGGTTTACACAGACTCCCCCCAGCTGAGGGGGAAGGAGGAGGTTTTGGGGGCGTGGTGTGGCCTCTGGTGAGAGGCAATAAACACCCATCCTCCGAATACAGAAACTGGCCCGGCTGTAGAGCCCCCAGCCCCACAAACCACATCCNGATATTTTCCTTATTCTGTCCCTGTCACTCTCTGTTGACACCCCCCCCCATTTTCTTTCTTTCTTTCTCTTTTTCTTTCTTTCTTTCTTTCTTTCTCTTTTTCTTTCTTTCTTTCTTTCTTTCTTTCTTTCTTTCTTTCTTTCTTTCTTTCTTTCTCTCTTTCTCTCTTTCTCTCTTTCTCTTTCTTTCTTTCTTTCTTTTTCTCTCTCATATTTACCATCAAATAAACCCCTTATTATTGCCACTGGCATATGGTCTCATTTGCACCTTAATTTGGGCAGGGGAATTTCTGAAGAACCTTAATAATAATAATAATAATTGAATCATAACAGCAGTCTCTATCTCAATCTATGTCTTCTCACTTTTGCCTTTACAGTTTCTCTTTCCTGTGCTGCTAGAGTGGGGGTGAACAACAACAAGGTCAGCTCACCATCTTCTAGAAGGCCTGAGTCCTAGTCGGAATGGACTGGGAACAACCTATGAAAGCTGGGGATAAAGCTCCTGGAGTCCCCTAAGAGCAGACTGAAATTAAACCAGTGGTAAAGATAGGATGCAAAGTAATTCTGCATTGTGTAACAGACTGAAAAAGCCCTGGAGCACTGAGATGAGGTTAACTTTGGAGGCAGGCCTCCCCCCTCCCACAGGCTGGTAAGCAGGGTGAGCCTGGGGCCAGCAGTCCTCCCTGGGCAGGAGGAGAAGGTATGGAATTGTCAGTGCTCGAGGTGTCACTAGATGGACAGCAGTGTCATTGCTCTGCATGCAAGGCAAGGTGGACCTGACAGGCTTGCCCTGAGGCAACAGAGGATCCCAAACCATCATCTTGTTTCAGCAGGTGTCATTGTGCAATCTAAACCTTCCCTAACCAAAGCCAGAGGGAGAAAGAGGATACAACCTTGAATATGGTAAGCCATGCCCTAAAAGAAACAGAGAGGATCATGTATCTGAAAAGCACTCCGAGTAGTAGCCAGAGCTCTCACTGCACCCAGTAAGGCAGCTGGGAGGAGTGGGAGGACAGGCCGTCTACCACAGCTTTTCTCAGGGCTGTATTCACCTCATGAGCAAGGTTCATATCAAGGACAAAAATTGTCCAGTGTCTGTGCACTGACCCACCCAGAGACCAGATGTACTTATACACTCCTACGTGAAAGCAAGTGGTCTCCCAGCTGTGCTCTTTTCCAGGAATCAGTGTGCCTGCCCAGGAATGCCTGTGCTGGAGCCTGACATAGCCTGGCTCAGCCTCATCCCCCCAGGTCAGCACCTGCTATACCAGGCTTCTGGTATCACAGCTGTGCTCGGGGTGCACGGGGTGGTGGTGTGCATCCCTGTGCCAGAGCTGCTCCCTCCGTCAGGAAGGTTCAGTAACGCTCAGTTCACTGACAAGGCCTTACAGCAGCTGGGGAAATCAAAGTGGGCAACGACTGTGTGGTTAGAGGCAGCTGGGGCTGCAGCGCTTGCAAGCCTCACAGCACCGAAACTTCCACACCAGGCAGCAGAAGGGGGCTGGTGTGTTACACGGTAAAGTAGATTCAGAGGAGAAAGGAGGAAAAGAGAAAAGCAAGGTGGTACCAGAGTCAAACACACTGTTTTTATAATGTGGGGGGTTTTTTTCCCTAGAGTTTTAAAATATTTGGATAACCATTATCAATGGTAAAAGTATAGCACTGAAGTCACAGCCACTCTAGAAATTCAATTCTAGACAAGTGATTTGATTTTGCCAAACAGGCCACAGCAGAAGGTATCTCTAATGCTGCAGTGAGTCAGTTCTCCCCCTTGGGCAAACTGCCTAATTAAGGTTTGAGGAGAACAAATGAGTGCCCACAGGCTTCTGCAAACAAGGGGAGAAGTTCTGGTGTCACGGCCCCGCTGTGTTTGGCACTGCTTGCTAGTGTGCCTCTTCATTAACTCTCTTAATTTAGACTCTCTACAAATACAAGTAACTAAGTCAGGCCGTAAGCTTAAAATATCACAATTAAGCCAATGTGTTTCCCATGGTTTTACTGAAACTGAAAAAGTAGTTCTGTACCAAAATGTACACAGTTTAGTAATAATACAAAAAGTTAATTCTGCCAGACAGAATGTCAGTTCAATCCACCAAAATGAACACTGAACCACCATTTATTGCCAGACCAGTGTTACTTTAAATAAATCATTGAATGAACATAGAAACAAAGTAATTCCAAGTTTCCTTAAATAAAAATAGTAGCGATTAGCAACAATACTGCAGGAAGATAAACACTCATGGCATTTGCTATTTACATGCCATCATAACATGTCTAGCATGTAGTGTGTCTTCATGCTTGCACATTACATTTATGAGCTCATTACAATGGATATTAATGCATAGATGTACCACAAAGCAACCCACCATGATGTATATCAAATCTGCACATTAGAAGAGCACCTCTACTAGTCACCCCTTTAGGAATGATGCTGCAGGAAACCCAGCCCAATCCACTGATTCCTCCCAAAAAAAGTCAAACAAGAAAAGCCCAAACCAACCAAACAAAAAAATCATCAAGCATATTAATAATTTTCCTCCTGTGATTAACTAGGCAGGGCTATGCATTTAGCAGTATTCCCAAAGGTGAATCAAACCAGAATAAACCTGGGTTTTCTTTATTACAGTAAGAACACCTGAGACTGCTTCACTGGTCCAAGTACAGTATTTTATTACAAAAACTGCTTCTTACATTAACATGTCATTTCATTGAATCCCCTTAATTAGTACTTTTCATTGACAAAAAAGGTAAGATTTCTTCTTAAAATAAATACTTCCCCCCTCAAAACAAAAGTTTAAAAGGAAATGAAAAGAAAAAAATCCCCTCCTTTTTTCTTTTCAAGAACAGTGTGGTTTTCTGGCTTCATTTTATTTCAGCTTAAGTGGTGGATAAACACCTATTCTTGGAGAATAAGTGTCAAACACCTTATAAAAAAATCCCCAACATAAGGTACACAATGTGTATGTAGATTCCTTAAGAGACTTCTTTTTAAGTAAGTGTAAACATCTCTTCTTGACTCGTTTGTTTGAATGCACTCCTATCAAATAGTCTGAGAAACTACATTTACCTAAATACCTGTCTGACACATAACTGGTTTTGAAGTTACCATTTCATTTTTCTACAACGTAACAAAACAGTTGAAGATACTGTTTTTCCCTACTTCAGTACAGATTATACTTAACAGTTCAGAACTTTACAGATCACAAGTTTTACATAAAGGAATAACCTAAATTTTGGAGTTAAACACTGAACACTGCTTAGCTGAAGCAGCAGCAAATTAAGTACTATATATAGACAGAGATTTTTATTAAACTAATTAATTCAATTAAACTGTCTGATAGCCTAAGACCTGTTTTACATGTGAACAAATTAAAACTGGGAGTTTATAGAAAGTGATTAGGCTTGCCATCACTTTAAAACACATGCTTGTCTAACCAGAAAATAGTGATGGCAAGGACCAGTGCATTCAAGCCAAACTTACACCAACTTCGTTTGTTTTGTTACTTTAAACATACAAAGTACATTACATTACTTTTCAGTTTAGTAGTTACCAGGACATTGTTAGGCAAAATAATCTCAACCTGTAAAAACATAAGACTGACTCTTTAGAAAATGACGTGTAAGACCAAGAATTCGAAAGCCATGTTCAAGACATCTGACAGGACTTCTTTCACAGTCATCTCTAACCACTGAAGAAGGTCAAGCATTACTAGTCTCAAGTTTTGATCTCTTAGTTTCTCTTATACAGACATCATTGAGTTGAAGGCGATCTTTATTCTAAACTTCATAGATTTTGGTTTTTTTTTTTTCCTTGTTCACCTGGTCAGTTTCTAGAACAATTCTTCATTCCAAAGCCATTTTAGTATTCAAGCTGCCTTTTTAGTGCAGGTTCCTTGAAGATCCTGTAGATTTATTTTTGACCTAATAAAACAGCAAGATAACTACATTAGATAGTCAAAATGTTACACTGCTCTTATGTGTTGCAATTAATCACATAATTGTTACTGACTGTCATGTATGTATAAGAGGACCAAAACAGCAGAGAAATACACAAAATTTTCCATTTTTTACCTGTTGTGGATCATGTGGCTTTTGACTAGATGCCCTGCTGCAAGAGCAGCCATTAGTGATAATTCCCCTGCCATCACTGTAGCACAAACAATTTTAGCAAGCTGACGGGCATTTTCACCAGGGTTATCTTGGCTTGCACCTTGAACCCCTAACATCTGGAGAAAAATACAAGGCAGTATTATGCTATGAAATCTAAGTCAATTTATGATATATTTAGTATTAAAGTACATCTGTCCAAATTATATCCAATGAGTCCCTTTAATATTGTAAATGTCTTAAGCTTTAGAAACTAGATATATGAAAACAGTTCATTAGACATTTTTAACATTTTCCTGTGAAATACACTGAGTTTCAAGCAGCCCCATTCCCACAATATTGCTTGTACACCACATGAAAGCAACCTTTGATTAAGAAGGTAAGTTGCTTTCAACTTTCAGAACTATACCTGCAAACAGGCCTGCTGTGGGAGCAAGTTGGTGCCTCCGCCAACAGTCCCTATTTCTATAGAAGGCATCGTGCAGCTGATGTACAGGTCTTCATTGGTGGAACCAGTTCTCTCCATCAAAGTGATACAATTAGAGCTGCCCACATTCTGTGCAGCATCCTTCAGATCAAGGAGGAGAAACAAAACAATAATCCAGACACTGAAATCAGTGTTTGATTAAGAATTACTGAACTAAAGAAAATCTGAATTGGTGTAAAACAAACCTACCTGACCACAGGCAATGTAGATTGCTGTCACAATGTTTGCTGCGTGTGCATTGTAGCCACCTATACTACCAGCCATCGCAGAACCCACCAAATTTTTGTTTATATTGACTTCAACTAGATCTTCCGTAGTTGTTTTCAACACCTGGACAAGGTGATAGACACATTTTTACTATCTCTTTCCTCAGGCAGGAGTAGAAATACTCTATTTATGGTTATTTATGGCCCTCACCCCTTGTTTGCTTCTACATGGAATTCGACTCAGTCACTGTCCTAGATACCTAACTTTTATTTTTGATCCAAAGGAGAATTTCAAATGTAGGCTGTCCAAGTAACAATGGAGAAGTCAGTGCAAAGGGGTTGGACTTGCACGGGCCTTTGAAAAAAGCTCACAGCTGCATACCTCATTTCAAAGTCTCCCTTATATTTGAAATGGAACAAGCAAAATCATCTTGGCAGAAATACTCCATTAATTTACCTTGATACAATTGTAACATTCCTGTCAAGTTGTTCCAGACACTAAACTCTTCCCAAATTTGTTTGCATACAAATATGGAGCCAAACTGAAAAGTTCCAACACAAACCACTATGCTACATAGGCAAATAAACACTATGCACAGTAATATAAAATTAAGTGGCACATTCATACTATACTGACAGTATTTTGAGACTTTCAAGTAAGAGATTTATATTGAATTTAATATAAAATGATCAAAGATGGTCAAAAGAGGTATTGTTGTTGAGCAAAATTTAAGCTATTCCTGCATAGCAGGAATAGTTAGTGTTTACAGAGATCAACACCAAGTCTGCAACACTGACAAAGACGGAACATTGATGTATTAACAGTTCAATATAAGTAAATGTAGTGACATACAGGGCTGGGGTTTGAGGAAAACCTTCCCAAATTTACCTAAAAATCATCAGTGTCCATTATAAAAGAACTACCTCCCCATTACTACTCTGGAATGAAATCCAGAGGTTGTAATAGATACTGCCATTGACTCAGCTATAACATGCCAACAATTTGAAAAAAAGTAAACTACCCCAGATGACAAACTCTGTCAGTGTACAAATCCATTCTGCACACACAATTTGAATCCTGTGTCCAACTCCGTACCCAGAATTTTAGAAATGTTAGAACTGTAAAAGATGCAGAGACAAGGATGTGCAAAGACATGCTAGAAGTCTGTTTACTCATTCCTGACAGAGAAACTAGTACTTCTCAATCTGAAAATGAGAATTGCTGGGAAGGTGGAAGGGCTGTGTCACAGCTGTAAAATCTTATAGCAGTAGAGTGAAAATACAAGTCTTAAGTATTGTTCCCAGTACAAAATTGGGGCATCATCAAATGGAATCAACAAGAAAGTAGTTCTCACATCAGGTGGAGCTGGACTGTGGAATTCTGCCTAGAATACTAGTTCTAGAAGTTTACATAGTTTCCCAAAAAGGACTGGACAAATCACTAGGGGAAAGCAAACAAAAAACCCAACCCTATCAAATATGCAAACACCCACTGGTAAGATCTTAAACAAGAGTTACAATGTAGTGAACTCCTCCCTACATATTGTCTCTCATGACCACTGCTGGCAACCAAGTAACAGGCAACAGATTTTGTCTGACACAACAGAGGCCGACTTCTGAACTCAGGTGGAGGAGGATCTAGGATGCTGTTATAACGGAGGACAAGCTGGCCAGAGAATACAACCGGGATTGCTTATAAAAGTTACCCTCTGTCACACAAGATGCCAAGATAGGTTTGGACTACGTAAACCACCTTATTATCTGTTTTCATTGTAGTAGGAAGCATATAAATACTAAAGAGAAAGCCAGGTGAATGTGAGACAAAAAATGAGTGAAAGGGTTAAAAAAAATGGGGTTAATGACAAGCAAAACACCACGTGTAAATCTGTCAAAATGTGGCATAATTTTTCAAAGGTTAACCTTGAAAATCCTGATACGTTCAACTAGATAAGCATCATTAAACACATACACATTATTTCACACTAGACACAATGAAAAAGAAAGTATCTACTGACTCAGGAAAAATGGCTTTTGCTACAGAAGTACCTGAAAAGACACGCAAGAACTATCCTTACCTGGGAAACAACTTTCAGTTCATACTTACAATGTAAAGTAAGCATCAGTTTTGCAAAATGTATGTATTTTTATAAACAAGAGAGCAGACACTTACTTCTCTAACAACCTTAGCTGGAATGACTGCTTCACAGACAACAGACTTCCCTCTTCCTTCTATCCAGTTTATAGCAGCAGGCTTTTTGTCTGTACAGTAGTTACCACTGATAGCTATAACCTGAAGGTCAGGAAACTCTTCATTCAGCCTTGCCAGTGCTTTTTCAGTACCCTGTTAGAGAGAAACACATAATAGGCTAGGTTTATCATTATGTTTATCATGTGTAAAACAAGCTACTCAAGGACAGTGGAACAGTATTCTGATCAGATAATCAGTTACAGTGGAAGAAAAGAACATAATTTCCTGAAGAAACAAGGAGGTAAAAAACCTAAACAATTATGACTATCTTTTTTCTAACCACTTTCGGAATTATATTGGGGAATAATTGATTTTTCCCAGTACATACAGACTCCCTGGATCCATTCTAGGTGCATGGATTACCATACTGAAGGTACAGCATGAACCAAGTGAAACATTACAGGCATAAAATGAATTAATTTCAGATGCAGTGGAAAGAGCTTCTTTACACCAGGAAATCAGACTAGAAAATCTTCTATGTTAGGACTTGTCTGTGATCGGTACCACTTATATAATGGTTTTGACTGCCTATTCTATATGATTCCAGGGTCTAAGACTATTCATTTCATATAGCATACAGCATTCCAGCAATCTAAGGATTATGTCTCAAGTTCTTCCATATGTTTGCATAAAAACAAACAAAACCAGAGAACACCTCTTAGGTGCCACTCCTAATCCTTTATTTACTATGAAGTGATAAACACAGTAACAGAATAATTACTGCTGGATAAAATCTTCACCTCAAAGCAACAGAGCAACCAGCTTCGCTTCTCCTATTAACAAAAATACTTTCTTTATATAATTATTAAAATTTTAAAATAAAAAAATACTTATTTCTTTCATCATTCTCTGCCTATTCTTGTCTACACTTCAAAAAACCAAACGTTTTTACTATTTTATGCAAAGAGCACTGTGTCTTATCTGTCTTTCAGATGTCAGGTAGTCACAGGTTATTAGGCTATCTTTACTTTTAAAAGGAATACACATTTTTAAAAAATACTTAAGGGGACTGGTCCTTACTTTTGAAATCATATTCATTCCCATTGCATCCCCTGTTCCAGACTGAAAACGGATATAAAGGTTACGACCAGCCAAACTGATGAGAAGTTTTTGTAGGCGGGCAAACCTGCAAGAAAATTTAACTATTACTTACAGTCCTCAAGGGAAGATTAGTTTTAAGAGGTAAAATGACAGTAAATCTTTGCAAATTGCACAGCTAAATACAGAATCACAGATTCCTTCAGGAATCCTTTGGAAAAGACCTGTAAGACCAACAAGTCCAATCTTTGACAGACGTGCATCTTTTCAACAGCACCACAGCACCAAATGCAACGTCCAGTCATTTCTTGAACACTTCCAGGGATGGTGTTTTCTTGAATAAGTACCTTCAAAATATTCACTGTAAAGTGTTCACTGCCTTTTTATGTTTTCTATCCCTGAACTTCAAGAAATAAAATATCCTGGACTGCTAACATAAATTTTATTCATTTGTATTCCGTAAAACATCTCACAACCAGATAAAAAGTAACAATGAGAACTCTGGAAATTCTGATGTCAGTTTACAGCAAGGCAAAAACCATGCTGTCTTCAACAGTGCAAGCTGCACAAGCCACTCAAAATGCAGAAAATACTGCATTTAAAAAGCAGCATGAGCTGATTCTGGCCAAAATACGGACGTATCTTTGGCTGACACAACAGGTATGGAAATCTCTCTCTGAATCTTCCTAAAGCAGGAAGGTAATCATAAGCCCTAGAAAAAACTCTAAGGCTTGAAACAGACTTATTCTTAGCATTATCTTACATTTTTTAGCATTTCAGTTCTAGCATTAGTTTATCTTGTATTCTCTGTAACCTCATAGATTAATTATTAATATTAATAATATCATCTGAAAGGCTAAAGACCAAACTTTGAGGGTTTTTTCTGCATAGTAACTACAGTTACAGTTACTTTGCCTAGTAAAAATCAAAATAAGCTTATAGGAGTTTTTTAAATGCTTAGACAAATTAATATCCTATTAATTATTATGCAACATGTACCTATTTGTTGTTAATATACAGTAGTTTACCATTATCAGTGACAAATTTTTATTGCTAGCCTTGGTACACAGCCAGAGTGACTTCTGTCCTCTTAGATACTCACTTACATGGGCTAGCCAAAACAAAGATGTAATTTCCTCTATTGCAGTACTCCAAAAAACAACTGAGATCTTTCTACCATCCATAGAAGTCTTACATCTGGAAATTAAGCTGGAACAGCCATTGTACTAACCTACTTGTGCTGTCAAAAGCTTCCTTCATTATTTTAAAACCTTCAGGGCTTTCAAGCCAGACTTTCACCTCTGCAGCCTGGCAAGCAGTGGGCAACCTTACAACAGGTCCTCGAGTCATCCCATCTGCCAGAATGCGGCTACTTGCTCCTCCACCAAGCTAAAAGACAAAGCAGAAGGGGAAAAAAGTAAGATTACTGAAATTTTAGTTTTCAGGAAGTCAAAAATATGCATTATACGAACTTCAATATGTTTTATAATACAGGAAGTTTTTCAAGCTTTTCAAGTCAAACAAAACTTACACATATTGCTCTACATCCTCTGTTTGTGCTTGCTACAAGACACCCTTCTGTTGTTGCCATTGGCACCTGGAACTCTTTGTTATCCAAGAACAGTGGTCCTGCTACGCCTACAGGAATAGGCATATATCCAATCACATTTTCACAGCAAGCTCCCATAACCTTACAAAAAAAATACAAAACAATCACTAAGGTTACACTCCAGTGGTACAGTACAGCATGCTATATACTACACCTGTGACTACACCAAGTCTTAGTACTACACTACATCTTAGTAAAACACTCACAAATATACCCAAAAAGAAACTCATTGCCACCTCAAAAAGTTAACAGCTACAGCTATCAACAGCTAACACTATTCAAGTCTAGGCAGATGTATTGAATCCTATACAGTACTAAATGTTACTTAAATAAACATAAAATTTTAAAATTCATTCAAAAGAATTATCAGTTTTAACTTGAGCTCAAGGTAGTATTATCATTCAGTTGAACGGTGGCTCAGTATTAGTAGGACTCTGCATTTCTGAGATAAGGCAGCTGCATACTTTGATAGGAAATATATTTTGGATAACTTACAAAACTCACCCACTGCCCTAGGTTAAAAAACATCAAGGGCAATTAAAGGTGTTTGCCTTTTATTTTTTTCCTTCTACATCAGTTTTGACCAAGGATGTTGTTAATTCACATACATCACTAAAGATTTATTTCATAGAATCACAGACTTGATGGGTTGGAAGGGACTATGAAGACCATCTAGTTCCACCCCCCTCCTCAAGACTTGAACACTGCCAGGGTTAGAGCATCCACAACTTCTCTGAGTAAAAGATTCCTTCCTAACATCTAAATCTGCCCTTTTTCAGCTTAACGTTGTTCCCCCTTGTCCTTTCACTACATGTCCTTGTGCAAAGTCCCTCCCCCACTCTCTCATAAGCCCCCTTTGGATACGGCAAAGTGCTATAAGGTCTTCCCAAAGCTTCCTCTTCTAGGATGAAAAACCCCAACTCTCTTAGCCTGTCCTCACAGGAGAGGTATTCCAACCTCCTGATCAACTTAGTGGCCTCCTCTGGACTTGTTCCAACAGGTCCCTGTTTTTCTTGCTCATGTGTTTGGAAAATAGTTTTACGGAGTTTTGCTTGTCTGCTTTGTACTTACCAAAGAATAATTATAATTCCTATAAGGAAGATACTGCAAAGAGGAAGGCTCGGGAAGTTTCTTAGATAACATCTGTCTGCGAATGGATACACCTCGTTCCTGGGTTTCCATCAGGGTTTCCAGTTTGTAAGCAGGAATATGCTTAGCATTAACTAAGCTGATAACCTCAGCATCAGTAAGAAATTTTGCTCCTTCCTGGAAATATAAAGGGTGGAGAGAGAAAATACAGATTCTCCTCGTGAAAATCCTTTTAAATGTTTCCAAAAGAAAAAGGGTAACAACTTTACTTTGCTAAAGGAGTCAGCTGCCAACATCAGGTTTTACAGCAGGCCAGGATATGATCAAAAACTTTCATGATCAGACACCCAGTTGTACGTGTACATGATGAAGCTCCAAAGAGTTGATACATTATGAATGACGAAGCTGCTCCCTCCTCCCACCCTTCTCAACTGACTTGAGAAGTAACTCATTAAAAGGTTTTGTTTTAGTCGCAACCTCCACACCCCACCAAGTTATTAAAGCCATGTAATTTTCTGAAGAATGATATTACAATCAATGGGAGAATTTAAAAGCTGGGAAGAGAACTCTAACAATTCTTTAATCACATGTTGCAGTAGAGATTAAATAAAAAGGTTACTTTTCCATACCTGTGCATTTCCAAGTATACGAACACATTCTTCAATAGAACGTGGTTCTTTAGGTAACTCAATTTCTTCCTCTTTTCCACTGAGACATGAAGAAGTTTCCACAGGGCTGGAATTGCCAACCACAAATGTAGCCTTGGTTGATGACTCTGCTAATACAGGTTTTATGACTTCAGCTGAAAAAGACAATCAAAATGAACTCCGGTTTACAAAATCCTGAAGTTTTGATACCAAATATAACATGCTACCACAGATTGCACTATTTGTTCCAAATACTCATGAATGGGTTCAGTCTTTAGATTCATAAAAATTACCTACCACTTCCATCTTTGGGAATGAAAGTTTCTTCTGCTGTGTTAGACTTCTGATTGTTTTTCTGAAGTCCAGTCTGCTTCCTGCAACAATTTTCAGGGACCTTCTTCTGTACCATCACAGGAGATGTTATAGGATTCTTTAGTGAGAGGGTAGATTCGGTCTCTGCTTGCTCAAAGAAAATGTATTTGACAGCAAGGAGAAGAGCTAATCCAAGTGTGATTACTTGCTCAATATCCATACTGGCCATTCTAAAAAAGATCAGAGAGTAAATACACAGTATATACAATTTGTTGCTTATAACAGCATTCTTACAGTCTTTGCTTCAGAAAGGGTAATAATTCCATCATCATTTATAGTTACCGAAATTCCAGTCAAAAGATATTTTCTACCAGCACATCAAAGTATGCTAAGCTAGGGTGGAAAAATAATTCTGCATACTATTACTAACATAAAAATCTTCAGATGCCATTAAAGAGTTACCTAAATCAGGCTAAACATTTTCCCAGTAGGAAAAATGACTGTAAAAGATTCAGTAACAGCTACATCAAATTGATTTAACACCTGTTCCCCAATGGCAAGACAGAAGGTTTCATTTATCATCCTCTGCCAATCATGACTACTATGATGCAAGATGAACTGCTAAGAGGGGAAAAAACCCCTGCCTAAACCAGAAGGTTCTGAGCTCTCAGAAATAACATGAAACCACAGGTGACACTAACTCGAATTAAGCTGAAGGAAAAGCCATAGTATAAAATGGGTTTTGCACTTTTTGCACTGAGGTGTGAATGGTCAGAAGCTCTGAATAAGTAATTACTCTAGTGCAGTCTGAAAGTTTACCTTCCAGTATGCTGTGAAAGAAGCTAGTGGGAAAAGACAACGTTTTGATGCATACAGGACAGCTAGCTCTTGATCATGTTCTTGACTACAAGGGTCTGGACAAATGGCATAATATTGACATTTCTTCTGAAATGTCACCTCTGGTTGCAAGAAATCCCACAGGGGTCAGACCTGCAAGACTACAAGTACTGTGCTCTAGGACAACGAGCGTCTACCCTGGCAGCAGTAGAAATACAGCATGATCACATTTCTGTGAAGCCACCCACCGAGAAAGGTAGAACTGCCACAGTGAAACATTAGGTTCAATTCGCTTTGGTGCATTCTCATCCAATCCCACTGAATTTTCAACAGTACTGTTTTGAGCAGCTGGTTCTGCTATCCAACGACTGTGGGCGTGAACAAGAACCAAACCCAGTGACTGTACCAAAAACACAAAACAAGTATTAATTTCTCAAATGTAATTTGGTATCTAACCTACTAAGAGTAAATACCGTCCTCTTTTTGTTCGGGTTTTTTTTGGTGTTTTCTTCCCCATGCTTCCCATGCCTCTAAAGTCTAAAAGCTGATTTTCCACACCTCTTATCAACACCATTTTTGGCCTACTGTGACACTGTTGTATAGTAGCTTTGGATGTGTCCCACCCACATTTTTTCTCTCACTCAAGAAATAAGCAAAGGAAGCTGAGGGTACTGCAGGAACAAGAGGGAGGGAATTAATACACACGAAAGAGCCCTGAGTGCTTGGCACAGATATGGCATAGGCAGGAAAATGACAGGTGTAGATACAGGGGAAGTTATTAAAAACTACCACTGCAAGTCAGACTAATGGGCTGCAGAACACAAGTCTATAGGAAACAAAAGCTTGATTCTTTGCACCAGGACACCTCACTGATTGCATAACCACAGGTGAAAAAGAGCCACAAACCATAATCATTTTGACCCTCTGTGTTACAGGGTTTGGTTTATTCTCTTCTTCTTCCAGAACACGAGCAAAATGACTAAGCTGCCATATAGGGCGCCCTTCACGGCTCTCTCTTGAAAGCTGCAAAAAAATAACAAAATTTAAAAATAGGTCATATATAGGACATATTAGAAGAACCAACAAATAAGGTTCCACACTGCATTTTTATTTGATCACTGAGAAACTACCAAGAGTCTGCAGTCTACTGTTAAGCTTACGTCAGACTTCCTGTTGTGAAAAGCCCTGGACAGACAGTAAGTTACAGTATAATCTGTTTACTCTGCTTTAGATCAGAACTACTACTGAGTGTGATTCATTTGGTGATATTTACAAGTCACTGTCATCAGTTCACTTTGAAAGGAAGACAAACATGCTGGCATGTAACTCCAGAATGAAAAGTATAGCCTACAGAAGCACAGGGCTGAATACTAAACTTGAGGTTGTCTTAAAATTGGTCTTACCTCCAATACCAAGGACACACAAGCTGGAAAGAAGGTCATGAAGACAAAGTAGTTGGCAAGAACAGACATACAGCCAAAGCAGCACATAATTTCAAGCTGTCGTACACCTAAATAAAAAGACAATTTTTACATTTGAATATGCAATTAGCTATACTTCAAGAGGTGCTGCAGAACTGAGAAAGAAATCATTAAACTGACATTGCAGATTACAGAAGAAACTATCTAGATTAATTACAAACAAGCATCTTAAACCCTACTAATTGTGCACTGGCTTATTCTAAGCACAATATGTGTTTATGTATTGACAGAAAAGTATTTTAAGGTGTAATTCTACATGAATACAAATAAAGTTCACCAAGATTTTAAAACCTCACAATGAAAGCTTGAAACTCCTTACTTATCCAAGCTAAGAAAAATTAGCCAACATTACATATTTAACTCCCTTCTGAAAGACGGGATGTTCAGGCAGGAAGAAACAGTATACACCTGGACTACTCCTTCACAAGTATCCAGAAAAAGCCACATTAGCCATGTTGCACATGCAGTGTGCAACTGCCTTAGTAGGGATGAAAGAGCTAACAGTATATACTGTTTCAAGAAAACTATATGCAACACCAAAAAGAGTTTCTATCCCAAAGATATAAAGCAGAAAACAGCTTATTAATACATGATACCCTGAAAGAACCCAAGTTATTTGAAGAGCAAGTGTTCTGGAAGATGCTGTTAAGGTATGCAATATAGCTGGAAAAAAAACCCCAAACAAAATTTATGAAAGCAGATGCACATTTCATTCCTACTACACAATGCTCAAGGAAATCCATTACCTGTATTGCAAACTTTGGTTCAACGTGTACATATTACTCGTATTTGCAAGAAACCAGTAAAATAAGCTAATTAGCAGATAAATAAATAGAGTAAGTCACTCCACTCTCGTGAGTAACACCTATTATTTGAAACTCTCCATATCCCAATGTCTCTCAAAAAGCCTTTTTTAACTGGAAATATTTAGACCCTTAGACCGTATGACTCACCTGACATGGTACCAACACCAATTACAAGACACTCCACAAGCGCATCCAGTGTAAATGTAGGGCCTAATATTGCCATCCCACGTGAAATATTTTCTCTTACTTCATCCTAAAAAGAAAAATTTCTGTCCATTAATATGAAGACAAAAACCAAATTAAGTTAGACATAATATGACTAGTAAATTGGGTAGTATTATGGTGGTAGGGCCTTGCAAAACATACCTTGAAAATTAACTATTACGAGAAAGCATATAGAGAATGTATTCTATTTTCTCTAAGTTATGACACTTTGACAGCCTATTGACACAGAATTATTTCATTTTGATTAATTTCTCCACCTTTGCCTCATCAGTATTCTAAGCTTCTACAACACTGACAGGCAGAGACACTAATTACAGTATATACAAAAGAATAACACCTCTAAATTTGAAGACATGAAATAGAAGGCACTTGTGTCACGGCATTTCAAAATTTCTTACAACCACATATCTGTACCCTCACTACTATTACTTTAGTGTTTTTTTTATTTTTACTCTGTGGACTCAGCTGACAGAACAGAGGTCACAAAAGGCACTAAAACCTTCTGCTGGTGGAAAAGGGATTTCCTCCAGAAGGCGGGCATGATAAACTCTAGAAAGTTTCCTGGTGATGGTGTTTCTGAGGCAACAGACAGAAAAAAAAACTGTAGAAGAAACCTATTTGTTTCTTATATTTTCTTGAAAATCAGTAAAAAATTCTGTACTTGCAGTTACCATAAAATAAAATAGAACACATTATATTGCATATACAGAAACTGTACAGTGCAATATACACTAAATTAAAACAGAATAGGTAATATTTTGTCACAACTAGTATGTGCAAATACCATGTACAGCATTTTGTAAGTATAAATCAATCCCACTTAATACACTTTCATATCAGAACTCGGACTAACAGGAAACAAACATTACCAGGTATGACTAGCAAGATGTCCTGTCCATCTCTCCTACTGTGCTGTGTTAAATGTATTAGAGTATGGATATTCCTGTCTGCACATATGCTACATTCTTTCTGCTAACATTTGGCCTAGAAATATGCTTTTTTTCTGTAGCAACACAGTAGCATTAAATGTGTCTTTATATATTGTTCCTGAGGCCTAGAAATTAACTTTTTTTTGTCAATAACCATTTTAAGGCAGACTTTGTCTAGGAACTTGAGCCTTCTTAGAAGAGCTGTAAGCATTGCTGGTTTAAAGTTCCAATTTTATAAAATCATGCTCATACACACAATTAACAGTGCATATGACTGTGCACACTAATTTTACCATGTTACTGTTCATTTGAACACTGATCTGGCTTGAAGACAAGAGAACACAGAATCTGGATAGAATCAGATCCTTTTGTTATTTATGTATCCCCAAGACAGTATTTACCTGTATGTCCCTCCACTTGGATTAGTCATACAACTATAAAATGGCTTGTCTTGGAAGGGATCTTAGAGATCCCCCAGGTTCTAATCCCCTGCCATGGGATAATGTTCCGTTTTGAACATTAAATTAAAAATCTCCATTGCAAGACAAACAAAAAACCCCAAGTAAAACACCAACCAACCAAAAAGTCCTCAAAAATAACCCCCTGACCTGTGAGTTGGAACTGAGCGCAAATTTGGCTAATGCACTTGCTCTTGACAAATCAATCAGAAGCAGGAAGAATGGTAAAGCTTCACTGAAAAAAAAGAGGTGTATGTTAAAACTCAAGGTTTACAGTACAGGAAAAAAAATGTAAGCACAAAATCCAGAATAACAATTCATCACTTACTTTAAACCTGTCAGTTCTTTATCCAAGAAGTGAATTACCACTGTACTAAAAACAAAACTTGAGAAGATTGTGAAGAGACCAGCAATACCTTCAAAAACAAGAGAATGGGAAATTTTTCATTTATATATATTGAAAGAGGAAACGATAAAGAACCAACCCTCCCCTCCGCCAACACTTTTAGACCAGCCATGACAAATGAATGAGAATTTCTGTCTCAGTGCATTAACAGCAGTCAAGATACAAACTGAAGTAGATATTATTTTTATAGATATTAAAATCTAAAATTTGTAAGGCATCAAAGTAAGACTCAGAAATAAAAGCCACAAGTCGTCTCATAATATTTTAAGCAAAATTGAAACTGGCTTAAATAGGTCTATAACTGTAAGTATTTCACACAATAAACAGTTATTTTGAGAATGACATTTTCAGTGTTTATATAATCCTACACCTTTCATTAAAAAAAAAAGCACTTTGATACATGCAAAACATTTTTTCCGCTATCTAGAAAATAATTTTTAAAACTCTGTTCTGAACATAAGGATTAAAAAGTTACTATTTGTTACCAATTTAGATAAACACCCCCTCACACACCCCCACCAACTAAAACACATACAGCAAATACAAAAATCAGATACTATACCTAAAATGTATTTTGATCCAAGCTGCCTTAGGTTCTGAAACTGGAAATATATATAAAGAATTGCTATGCAGCGTGTGATTGTCAGGATGATGATGTCACTACTCAGAACATCCTGTAAGAAATACAAAGCAATTTAGTTAGCTTTTACACTAAGGAATAACTTGTTAAGTTTCAGTAATAAAACAATCCATTGTGACACTGCACTAAAAGTGAAGTTCCAGAATAAAATAAATATCACTGCTAGTCTTGCCTTAAAAAATAAAATACTATAATGCTTGCTCATTAGTGCATCACTGTTTGCATACAGCTTTAATACCCAAAATGAGAAAAAAAGGCAATGAAGAAGCTTCTGCATGGCTACTTTACTCCTAATACATCAGCCTGATCATATTCTATAGAAAACCCTGTATCTACTGATTAATATCAAGTACTATAAAATTAATTTAAATCCTTACTTCTTCAAGTTTGGGGCACTCGTAATTCCAGCCACAGATCTTATCATTCCCAGTGAACATCTTCATAGACATCATACAGATGGTGAGAGTCACCGTTCCTACAATGACTTCCCATGGATGAGAGGCTACAAAAAGGCCATGCATTCGGAAGAGTCTGGACAGCATTTTCAAGGCTGTTTTTCTATACTTAGCAAACCTGCAAAAAAGGAGTATTTTATGTAAGTCCAAGATTTGGTGAAAAAAGACAGAGCTCTACGCTTTCCTGCAAGATATCCTTCAGGAAAAAAAAGGCAAAACCGCTCAAGTCAGAGATGAGTAAGGAAACTCATCTTCACCTTTTCTTCAACCTTCCATGTAAAACACATCTATCTCTAATATTCCAAAATATAATATGATCTGCTCCTGTCTTCTCAACCTTTTTTTTTTGTAATACACATCTCTCTGGTTTCTTCAAGGTCTTTGCCACTGGGATTAGGTCATTCATTAGAATATGGTGCTAATAATGTCAAGGCTGAGGGCTCAATCCCAATATAGGCCATTCACTTAACAGCTAAACTCAATGACTCTTGCAGATCCCTTCAAATTGGAAGATTCTGTGATTCTAACAGTAAGGCATCTCTACTCTCACCAGATTTCTCAGAATCTTCCTATCGTACAATTTTAATACTGCTTTGACTCAAAATTCTTGGTTTTACCATCTATGTGAGCACTCACCAAATCGTGTTATTTCTCTGTATTCATTCTTCCTATCAAAAATACCAATGAGATATGAAAATTATCAATTAACCATTACTGGCAATGCTCAACAGCAGGAATTACAAGGTTATATTTCTGACTGTGTCTTCTCTACTTTCTGCTCAATATTATTCTGTGATATAAATTAATTACATTGCAAAATATTCCTTCTTGGTCCAAAGCATGCAACTCCCCACATAACAGTATTGTGGCAGTTCTCTTCTGTCCATTACTATTCCCTGTTACTGGTGCATTTCATCACCCCTTTGCTTCCAACAGATAACAAACATTTACCAGAAATCTTCACAGCTGTCTTTCACTTAACTACCAACATGAATGTTGAACACATGCTTCAGACCACATCCTGGTCTACCTGCTCTGTCCAAGTTTACCAAATATGTTCACTTATGTTTTATAGCACAGCAACAAACATAACATTCTCTCTTACATACATCAGTAACTGCACTTTCCTTTCCTCACTGCACAAAAACAACAGTTTACAAAACGGTATTGTAAAGTCCAAGAAACGCTTAATAGCCTGGCTAACAGGGAAAATCTGTAATTCAGTATTTACATGTACCAATATAGCACTGCAAGATGTCCACGGAGGACTGAGGGCTTTACACACTACCACTTCGAAGTGGATTTAAAAAATCCCTTTGTGTTGTCCTAAATGCAACAATCCATCCATAGGGCTTCTGGTATTATTTCTTTTGCTTTGACATTAAAAATGAAGCTGACATTCAATGGAGAAAATACTAGGGCAAATCTATCTGCCTAAGTGTTCCTGAAGATACCAGTATCATCTTGGTTTCCTACCAACACCAGTCTGAATCACCAAAAGCACTTACCTATTTTCCTTCCACCGTGAAGGTGTGGCAGGATGTTTGCAGCTCACAGAATCAAATTAGGAAAATAATTGAGAAGACTGCCTTCCTTGTGAACAAATTATTTCATTTCCTGACCAAATTCTTTTTAAAAATAAAATCAAAAACAAAACTCCTCCTTTTAAAGCTGATATTATCTCTTCTTTTTCCTTGTATCATACAATCTACATTCTGTTTTGTAAATTTATGTTCTTGCAAAGCTGTTCCAAACTGGTATTATCATTTCTCCTCGTGATAGCACAATGGAAGCTATCTTTTAATTACGAAAAGTAAAATAAAACCCAGCCAGAAGTATACCTGTGCTGAGTATTTTGAAACAATACAAAAAATAGAAAAGGCATCGCAACATCCTCTGAAAATACAAGCAATTTTGAATACCACTCTATTTCAGGAAAATCAGAACTAGCAGTTACTAAATGATTTTGTAGGGTTCTACCAGTACTTTTACCAGCAGTAATACTGCTAATACAACTAATTTGGCAAGTTGGAATGATTGTCTGAGTATCAAAAAAACAATTAGGAGGGCTAGAAAGATTTCACAATCTTTTCTTCAGAAATTGTTTTTCACATTTATGGGGGAAAATGCATTAATTCATTTATTAAAATAATGATCCATAATACCTTACTTTTATTATGAACTGCTGCAATCTTGAAATACAGGATGCCTCATCACTCATCTCGGGGTTAACTGAGTGATACTAGCTCCTAAACCAAAAGGATTCTTTAAAGTTCTCGTGTTTATTTAAGCTGCCCAAAGCACAGGGTGCTTTTTGCTATGCAGCTGACTCTTCTGGAAAATATTGATGATTTCACACACTGATCCTGCATTAGAGTCAACTGTAAAAAAAAAATGCAGCGCATAACAACAGCTGATATTTCTGTTTAAAATATTTATACACACACACTGACTTGTAGCTTGAAAATAGCAAAATATTACATTAAATATAAAGCTAAAATTTAACATTTATGTAATTCTGTTGAGTTTCAAAATGGTGGTTCAAAAGGGATGCTTTACAAATCCTGCTCGCCTTTGTTTTCAATCAAAAATTCCTACGAGACTAGAAAATAAAACAATCCGTTTTGGGAATCAAATCAGAATGCAAACAAATCCCAAATATGACCCCCTCAAAAAACTAACCAGAGTGTAAAAAGCAAACTAGACCAGTTGTGTGTAATGGTTTAGAGCAATTACCAACCACGTAACTGTACGACTAGCTTCTTAAATTCCTAAGGTTTGTCACACAGCTCTCACTAACCTCAGAGCCATCCTCTGCAACACCATCTATTAGATCAGCACAAATTCCTCACCTCTTGCTATCTGACTCAGCAGTACCTACAGGAATCAAGCGGCAAAAACAGCCGAGAGAAAACCTGTGCAGAGCTCACCTGGAACGCACACGACAGCACAGAGACCCCGACACACTGCCAGGGAGGCATTTTTTTCAAGGAAGGGGGAAGCCACCCTCTCGCAAGCCCATCGCTGCAGCCCCTGTGCGAAACGCGGGGGGCTCAGCCCTGGTGCGGCGCGGCCGAGGCCGCCCCACAGCCCACGGGCAGCACGACGGCGTCAAGAAGGTACCGGGACAGCGACACGGGTATCCCCCGCACGCCACCCAGGGCGGCGGTGAGGCGGGGCGGCCGCCGCTCCCTACGCGCGGCGACGGCGACGGCGCCTTTCCCGTCCCGCGCCGCCGCCACC
>VZRR01005748.1:289083-370880 GCA_013398015.1 Oreocharis arfaki
TTTCGGCCAGAGAGGAAGTGCAATTTTTGGTTCATGAAGCATGAGAGACCCACCTGGACGCGTTCCTGTGTAACCTGTGCTAGGTGACCTTTAGATGACCTCCAGAGGTTCCTTCCAACCCTAACGATTGTGTGATTCTCTTGGGCACCGAGTCGGGTGCCTGCAAACAGCACTGCGTGTTGGCAGGGTCGTTCCGTGTTTCTGGGGCTCAGCATGTTCATCTGCGAAACAAATACCTGCAACGGTTTTTGCAGTGGATGATCCGCGCCCCGGCTTTCCCCAAACTGCGTCTTACATGTGAGACCTCACTTGGAAATATTTCTAGTAGCTCCACATGGCACTGTGCCGTGAAGCATTAATGTGATCCTGGAAAAAGGAAGTGCCGATGAAAAGATTTCCGAAGAATTCCACCCAAAGTAGTTGTCAGCGATAAAATCGTGCCAGCTCAGTCTTTTAACATGTGAATATACTTTTCATTCTCATCTTCGATGTGATGTTTATAAATATTAATGTACTGCTTCGTATCCATCTTCTCTGATAGCTCCTTTCTTAACACTAGTGTTTTTATCAGTATCTCACCTTTGTTAGCTGAACAGTGTAGAGTATTAGCAGTGAGATTTCTGGGCTCATCTGTCAATATGTGCAGCAATTGCTGTAACTGCATGCACATATGAGTAAGACAAAGCACAACAGCAATTCAGACAGTTTCAACAATTATGTGTAATTCATATATAATTTAAGATGATCTTTAGTATCTTTGCTCTGTTTTCCACTTTTTCCATGAACATGATTTGGTAAATACTAAAAAGGCTAATTTTACCAAGGTCATTGGGAGCAGGAGTCACTATGGTGATTTGAGGTTAGTAGTCTCTGCACGCACATGACACCTTGCGTGCTGACATTGCGTTCTAACATCGGTAGCTCTGGCGGTGGCCTGCCTGCAGCCTGGCCTTGTGCTGGGAGAGGCCACAGGGGCAGTGCTGCCCCACTGCCCAGGAGATGGCCGGCAAAGCTGAGCCAGAACGGCTCTGCCTGAGGAAAACGTTGTTACTGACAGACCACCACTGAAGAGTGCTACTGTCAACTAGTAATTCGGTTACCATTGGTAGCAATGAAGTAAGCTACTTAAGCATGGCCAAGAGAAGTGTTGCCAGTTTAGGGACTATCTAAACGCAGACACAGAGCCTATTTTAGAAAGGAGACATCGTTTATTCTGTGCAGGGTACAAGGTGGAGTTTTCCACATACAAAGCACACCACTTGTCGAAACTTTGCACTAAATATATATATGTTGTAGCAAACAAAGAAATCACAGTTTGTTGGTTACAAGTTAGTTCTCTTATTAATTAGTATTCTACCTTCTATTGGTTGAATGATTCTCTTGTTTCTCGTGCTAATATGTCTGCATTCTCAAGTAGGTGATTTTCTTGTGATGGTGGTCCGTGAGTCAGTGGTTGAAATCTCTCACTTCGAGAACTAAGAGCCTGTGAATTGGCATCGATCTCCTGCACACAAACAGCACGGGGACCTGTGGGCCCAGCCAGGTGGCAAGAGGCACAGCAGGACCCAACAACTCAACAGGAACTTTTTGTTAGGACATGTAGTGATAGGACAAGGAGTAATGGGTACAAATGGACAGAAGGGAGATTTAGGTTAGATACTTAGGAAGAAGTAATTCCTGCGGGGGTGGTGAGACATTGGAACAGGTTGCCCAGGGAGGCTGTGGATGCTCCAACCCTGGAGTGTTCAACACCAGGTTGGACAAGGCCTTCAGAACCCTGGTCTAGTGGGAGGTGTCCCTGGCCATGGCAGAGGGGGTTGGGACTAGATTTTTAAGGTCCCTTCCAACCCTTTAACATTCTATGATTTTAAGACCCCAGACTATGTGGTAAAAGCCCAAGTAATCCTTCCTTCAAGGTCCCCCCCCTCTGAGGCTGTGCAGCCTCTTTCACTGCCAAGGCAATATGCTGTTTCACAACCCCCTTCTCACTCTCTGTAACTCTCTGGGCAGATGACCGTTTCTGACTCTTGAGATGTCAGCGCCAGAAGCGCACAAACTCGGAGAAGTGAGCCTCATCTAATAACACACAGCACGGTGTTTGTTGGGGCTCTGTCGTTCTGGCGAGCGCTGCGAGGCCGGGTCCGCCCGAGGGGCAGCGAAGCGCCGCCGCAAGATGGCGGCCGCCGCTGAGGGGGCCGGGCGGCCTCCCGGAGAGGCGCCGGGGGAGCGGAGCGGCGGCACCACGGAGAGGCGGGGGAGCGGCGGCGACAGCGACACGGACAGCGACGAGACCGTCGTGGAGGGCTCTGTGACGGAGAGTGATGTGGAGGAAGAGGAGTTCCGTAGGAGGAGGTGGTAAAGCGGTGTGGCTGCGAGCGGCACCTGCCCACCTGCCTATGCGAGGGCGGCGGCTGAGGGGGCCGCTCCCGAGCTGAAGGGTTTTGTTTTCCCGCCCCCCCCCCTTTTTTTTTCTTTATTTTTTTCTTCCCTCTGTTCAGAGCCGGTTTGTATGCTCTTAGACCCAGTATTTCTTAGCTCTGCAAATAACTCAGTCTATTTTCTCACTCCTTGTGTGCCTTGGAGCTTGCGCCTCCGGACCCATCATTTTTAGTAACCTTTTAGTCAGCAGAAGTGAAATGTCCCAGGAAACAACTTGGAGAAAATAAACATTATTAAATACAGTTTGTGCTGATTCTATTTCCCTGCAACTTTGCCTTGATGTCATTTTCATGATACTATTTCTTGTATCCTTTGAGACATGGCGAAGATTTGAAGCCACATGTAAATCTGGCTTTGTGGCACGGTAGTTCTTGGAAATAGTTAAAGCAGCGATGTGCCTCATGGTTTTCTATGCAGAAAATCACATACATCCCTACAGTTTGGGGTTTTTTATCGTTTGTGTCAGTGCTCGCCCAGGGGTGTCCCCACGGCAGAGGCTGAGATGGGTGCTTTCAGATGCCCTTTGAGTTTATAGGACTGTAATGCTTACAACTGCTTACCACCTTTTATTCTGTTTATTTTGCAAAGGTTGTCTTTTATTAACAAGGACATTGCTTTAACAACTGAGATAAGTATTAACAAAGGTAAGACAGACTCTTTTTTCAGCCTGTGTTGTTTTTTTCCTTAAACTGTTGCTTTGGATTTTTCCTGAGTCCGTGTTTAAATTTGCATATTGCATGGAGTTCATTCTTAGGAACGGTGTGTGCTCTTTTATTACCTCCATAATTTTAGCTCATATTTTAAAGAATTCTTCAACATATTTTTAATATTTGATTAGATTTGCTCTTGAGTTCTCTATTCTTCCAGTGTACTACGACTGAGAATCTCTGGCTTGGGAAGCGCTTGAGCTATATATAAATATATCCTTTTTATTTACATATATGTATTTTTATGTATGTGCTTGAGCAGAATTAAGTAAATGGATTCTATGCTCATAAGTCATATGTAATTCCAGTTGCTTATGGTGTTTTAAAAACCTCTTTTATATTGTTAGTATATCCATTCTCTTTAACATAAAAAGTTTGAGTAGGGATATTTCAGTGCATTGTGTTTAGTGTATCATTAAATTACTTTGAGCATAAATGAGTGCACACTCATCTTAAAATAGTCTCCGATAACTCCCATAGAGCAGACTGCATGAGCAAGCATGTTTTAGTTACATAATAGTTTCACAGTGCATCCTTCGCATTTTTATATAATCCATTTGACTTGCATCCTATAGGTTTTATTTCAGCAATGTTTCAGACTGGGTATTCTTTAAGGGACACGTGATGTTCTTCCAGATTTGGTTGTGTTTATCTTTTTGCCAGTTTGAAGATCTGAGCGGACCATAATTTTTTATCAACCTTCTGCGAGTTAATACAAATCTTATCTTCAGCCCATTGAAATCTGCAGGAACTCCAATGGCTGTGATTTCCTAATGCTGAACCTTTTATAGTTGCTTAGCAGTTTTAAGTGAGGAGAGAAGCATCATCCCATTTTGAACTTCCTTGTGGTTGTCCACTGGGATTTAATCCTTGCAACATCCAACATGCGTGGTTTGAGGCATGTCTGTTTGACTCTGTTCAGTTTGTGGAGGGAGCATTTGTCTGAGAGTTGAGTGGGGAGTTTTTTGTCTCTGCAACTGTAATAGATTGTGGTATTTTTAGCATTCTGCCCGCATCATATTATATTTAGTAAATTGGAATTAGCATTTCATCATTCATGTTTTTGTGCGTACTTGTATAGTAGTAATTTGGTGATGAGATACATAGCATAATTATTAGTGTCAGTAACAACATCTTAGTGTTCAAGCATGGGGTCCAACATTAAGGGTTTCTCTCTTTTTTATTTTTTTTAAGATAATGTCTTCACTTGTATAGTCCTTAGAGAAACGATGCCATTTAGGAGTACAAGTATATTTTTAGTCATATGGATCAGGCTGGTTACCAAAATAGCAGTTGTTAGTTTAAAAAATAAGAAGAAATACTTAATCTCCAATGCAAATTCAGGTAGGGTCCTGGAACACTAAGTGAAATAAATTTCCACTGCTGGCTGGTTTTATTAATTTCTCTTTCATTCATGTAGTTTCAAAATCTAGTGTGATAGACTATTTAGCCACTTAAATCCATTGCATATCAGAAGTTTTGATGCATGTAGCTCAGTTACTGAGTATGTAAAAGTTATGGAATTATGGAAAATTATGAAGAAGTTAGACAATCAAAATTTTAATTACTGGGGATTTTTTTTGGTTTTTTTTCTAGGAACTTTTTCACCAGAAATCTGTTTCATACAGAAATTTAGTGACCACGCGTATTATCATAAGGAAGAACAGATAAATCCAGTAAGTCTGGCAATGATAATGTCTTCTCTAAGCATATCTAGTGATTAATTATTAATAAACCCACTGGGCCTCCCCTTGATTATGTGCAAAAGAGTCTGGTGGCTTACAGCTGAATTGAATTTCATCTTGTCACCTATATAGCACGTAGTCTGCAGGAATGTATCAAAGTCTCTTCTCTGGTATTTCATGAGATTATAACCTTTCAAATTTGAGGAACAAGCCCAGGACAAAGATGAAGAAGTTGTGAAGCACAAACTTTATAATAATGTTCCCTTCAGGAGCTGAAGGATAATCATCTGGGTTGGCTGTGCCAGAATACACCCTGAGTTGCTCATTATGAGATTAGCTGTGATCCAATGATTGATCAATTGTTTCTTTCAAAAGGAAAGAGATAGTAATCCAGAATGTAGAATAAAATGTCTGCTTGCATGATGATGGGGTAATTATTTTACTCTATGGAAAATTCTGCATTTCCTAATCTGCTAATTAGGCTATCTTTTAATGTATTTACCATGATTGGTAGTTAGACCATGAACTTCTATCCAGTTGAGCAATTAGCTTTCCACCTACATATGACGGGATCATGAAACAACTAGAGACAAACAGGTTCTCTGCTTTTAACTATGACTGTTACGCTGTCTTTAGCCTGGATTCACCGGTCACCACAATATTTGTATCCTTATTCCAGTAAAAGAGAGGTTTTCTAAAAAGAGCTAGACTGCCTCCTACATGAGTTACATTGAAAAAGGACACACTTTCTACTGAAGTGAATGTTTTTACAGTTTATGCTAGAATCTCAGATAAATTTGTCTCAACTGACAGAGTGGGAAATAGTGAACAAAATCCAAAAGATGCTGTTATTTCAAAAACTTTTCTCCATAACTTAATTTTGCTCCTTGCGTGTCTAAGGGTTGTCTTGACTGAAGTTTATCCTTATTTTCTAGAGATGGAGGGAATGAGAGAAGTTCACATTTGCTCTTTCCCTTTCCCCTCTGGGAGATGATCGGACTAGCTGCTTCTTAACCTTAGTCTTTGGCTTCATGGTTCTCACCGGATTAGCCAATCCCAAGTCTAAAGACAAATGCCCAGTCCACTAAAGAAAAAGTCAGAAAAGCAAAGAAACCTAGTACTTTTCACCACATAGTTTGGGTAATTCTTAGCATTTTTTGTTTTGGTGGGACCTGTATAGCGAGACACTGGCAGCTTGGTCATATACAGCTTTGGAACAGTATTAAATTTTAAGTTTTTACTGAATACTCTTAAGGAATGGTCTTGGCGTGTTGTCTTTGATACCCACATGTGTGCATTGCACTAATGTGGCTCTTCAACCACTTCAAGAGCCAACATGGAATGTACTTTCATAGAAGTTTTCCTTCTTCTGTGTCCTCAGAAATGATCATATATGAACAAAGCATTTAGATGGGATGTGATATGGTGTTTGTGTAGAATGAATGGCTGTGAATGTTCTCAGGAAATGTAACATCTGTTCCGGTTGTTCCAGAGAGTCTTAGCTTTCTTTGTACTTCAGATAGGCTGGGGGAGACTTAGGATGTGCCGTCCTGTCTTTGATTCCATTATGTAAGAAATTGTAATTAAGAATTTTCCTCTACCAGAGATGCAGTAGACATATATACAGATTTTGTAGGATACAGGTTCTTTTCAACAAGTCATTTTCATTATCTGTTAACATGCTATTCTATGGCCTGTTCGGACAGGTATAATGATTGTTAAGTCTGTGCTTTCCCCTTTTACATACCTTTTTTTTTCTTACACTGTTTGATGAAGTGCACCAAAAGTTGTTAGGTAACACCTAACGGCGTTTAAGCATTAGTCTTTTTTTGGAAAACATCCAGAGTCCCCTCATATAGTTGTCTGTATAACTAAGTTTTCAAGTGAGAAAAACTGTAGAGATTTTGCAGGAATTTCTTCACCAAAAATGAGGGTAGGACGAAAGGCTGTTCCCAGTACTTCAGTCAGTGGCCAAAAATACTGTTTGTGTAACGTATATGGTTTGAGAAGATCTCTCAACTGGCGAGCAATATACTGATTTTGCTTAGAACCTAGTTTTTTTTAGCAGACAAAACTACTTCTTTTAAGTTATAATGGTAGTTTACTAAGATTTTAAAGCTTCTATCTGAGCAATGTTAGCCAGATAGAGAGGTTTAATAGTTCTGTTATTCTCCTGACCTTGCTTGGTCTCTGGATAATGTTCTGTGTAAATATTTAGGCTGACTCACCTGAAGGGTCTATGTAAGCAAAATAAATAACTTTCTGCAAACTATCTCATTGCCATGTTTTGGAATTACATCAGTCGATAATTGTTGTGCAAACTAAAGAATCTGTTCTGTTCCAGGGAACCTTTTAGCAGTCCTTGCCTTGTGGGCAATCTCCACACATTGCTCTTGAAGCCGTTGTTAAGACGTTTGTTCTTACTGTGTGGCTAATACCTTGTGTAAGCCAGAGAAGTTGTCTCTTAGTGTCCACAGCAAGGTGTTCTTTCTTGGAGTCTTCTAGCACTGTTAATGTTGTCCACTGTAAGTCAATTATTTGTTTAAAATTGCAGCCAGTATGTGGATTGCAGATAGTTCACCAGTAAAACCCAGTCTTAGCTCATCAGTGAGTGAACCATTCTGTGGTTCATTTGACTATCTTAATCATTCCTGGTTTGCCTTAGACTTTGTATACAGGCTCCTTTCCCCATACTGAAGGAGATCTCTGCATTATTGGTAAAGGCACAAAAAGCAAATCCAAGGTCTTTGTAATAAAGAGTTGGAATTTTGCTACTGCTGTAACATCAGTTCTCTCCTTACCCACCTGCTCTTTCCTGTGTTGGCTTGTGGCAGCCCTGCCACTCAGAACTGGCTGATGTGCAACTCCTGAAGTTCCTTAAATATGATATTTACAGGGATATTGAGAGCAGTGTACTAAACATCACAGTCTTTGGAACAGCACCCTGTCTTATTTAATGAAAAAAGGTAATTCTTACAAAAAGAGATTAAAACTGTGAGTTGAAATTAAAATACCTTGTGTTTTGGTCCTTTGATGTATAACACATCTTAAATTTGAAGCAATCATGTCTTGCTTGCAAAAGTTTGTTTTCTTTGTGGGTGAATGTTTTCTTCTATAGTCTTGATTTATTTTTCAACATTTTTGTCAAATGGAACAAATAAAAAAAAAGATTTAAGAGGAATGTTTTTGTATCTTAGTAGTAATGTATGTAATGATTGGATCTAAAGCTTCCATTTCCCAGCTACATTACAGAAGGAAGACGATAGCCTACAATAAAACTGAGAAAATAAATAATTAAGTACTTGGTTTACTAACTTGTTAGTTTTTTTTCTTCTTTCAGGTACTTCATGAGGCATACACATCTGACCAGTCTCAGTCTCTACTGAAGTGAGTATAACACATCACACAGCAATTCCAGTCAGGCATAATGTAATTAAATAATTCTACTGTACTTAACATGTATACAATATACTTTTAAATGTTATTTTATTCCCAGTGTTCTATTGAGAAACAGTTTTCTTGTTTGCTTAGTGAAGGATCTATATTTATGTCAGCAGTAGTTCGGTGTTCAATATGGATCAAGCTGTACTTGGATCTATTTTTGTTGATGATACTACCTTAAGTGGTTTAAGAACATAACCAACAAGAATAACAGAACTTGGGGAAAACTATTAGACAAAAACCCAAAAAGTTGTGATAAATAATATTAGGCCTTTTGTTCCTGGAAACTATGGAAAGATTTCAGTAGAAGATAGAATTATAATAGAAATGTAGAAAGAAGCAATAAAGAATAGAAAAAGCCATTTTTTTCACTTAGAGAACAAATGTGCAAACGCAGCTGGCTCCACATAGGAAATCCGGAAGTCTTATTTATTGCATGTCCTTGTAAAGAAAAGTATACCTCTAAAATAACTGCAGCTGTTTCCACATATAGCGGCCAACTCAAAGTGCTGTGAAATTTTTGTAAGATGAGAAATTACAATTCCTTAAAAACTTTTTTATTTTATTATTTAATTCTAGGGATTGGATAAACCATTCATCACCTATTGAATGTATTTCTAAGCCTGCAGAAGAACAGCAGAATAATTCTGTAGGTATGTTGTATTTGTACTAAGCTAGGAGTTGCTCTAGTTTTGTCGAAATTATTTGAGAAAATAATTTGAGAAGCTGAAGATGATTATCCATGTAGGTTTACATAGAATCTGACTACACATGTGTTTTACAAAAGTTGTTCAGTTTTTGTAGTCATAGACTGCAAGTTCTGGTTTTGTAAGTATTCTGTTAGAATTGTTTGAAGAAATAACTGTTTTCTCAAACCAGTGGTATATATCTGTTTTAAAATAGTTTCATTGCTGTGGAATTTTCTGACAAAAGTTACAGGCCACATGGTGCTGAAATGCCTTATAAATGTGTAAGGTGAACAGGTCATAGGAGTTTCCTATTTGCTTCTTTCTAATATATCCAAGAATCAGATGCATCTCTAAGGAAAGAGAAACAGAAATGCTACTGTTCCCCAGATCTGTATGTCATGTGCTGCAACTTAAGTTGTGCTTCCATTCCTTAGTGTTCCCAGATGTGCAGGACTGCCTCATCTGTTTTGCTGTCTTCCGCTTGAGCTTATTTTTGGTAATCCAGCAGGAAAACATCCACTTTATTTCTGATTAGGAGTTTGCCAGGGAGTCACATGAGTGGAACAGGGTGATGAGAGCAGGGGTCTGGGATCATGCCTATCCAGAGGCAGTAAATTAATGGATTGTTTTAGCAGTATTGTCTAACTGCACTGTAATTAGAGAGGGCAGAGGATAGGTCTCACCGTGTGAAATGGGTGGCAATTCCACCAGCTGATAGTCTTTGGAAACACAGGGCTCTAAACCACAGTGAAGAAATATGACATAATAGCTCTGGGATATAATTTGGTGACTAACAGAGCCTAACTAGAAATTTTATTGTCAGTTCCACTTAAGGAACATGACTGTAGGAATTTTTAAGGTTTGAAACTTGAGCCTTAATTAGGAACTGATGCCATTTTTTTTAGAGATGATGAGAACTTTTGGAGGTGGAAAGTAAAACTGAAATGTTTGTCTACTCTCCTCAATTTAGATACCAAATTGAATGGATTTCAGAAAGATTCAGAAGAAGAGGTAAGCAAGCACATAGCTGTTGACACTGACACTGATCACGTTACATGAAAACAATGTTAAAGCTAAGCTTTATTTTCTGCTTTTTTCAGTAAGAACTGTAGTTGCTAAGCTTGCAGAACACAAGGGTATAAGCACAGCAGTGAAAGTGAGGTGGGAAAGGCATCGTCGTGAGACAGAATCTAGAAGGGCTTGTACTTAAGCTAAGGTAGTGAAGACAAGCAGTAGCTTAAAATTCGGTTCCCACCAATGAAAGCTATGAGACAGGCATTGCATTTGGAAGGTCTCTGAGGAGGAGCAGGTTATCTGTAACTGTCCTTTTGTTTGGGAGAGTCTTACTTATGGCCAGAAATAGGTAGTAGCAAAGTTTCTGCTGTGAAAGACTCTGCTTAATGCAGATATAATATCATTATGATTGTTCCATCTAGTCCCATTGATTTGTACCTACAAATAAAAAGTTAGGATTCTATATAAATTGATTTTACTTGGCTTTTTTCAAGGATCCTGATTGAGGTTTATGTCAGGGAATAAGCAGTACTTGGTAGAATTCACCAAAGGCAGGTTTGAGACCAGTATTGATACTGAAATCGGCCAGACAGGAACTTTCTAACACAGTTTTGAGTATTAGAAAGCAGGCATTCTTTACTGCAGCAGTGGTCACTTGGAGGATCCTTCCTCCAGCTGAATGCCCTGAGTGTCCAGTGAACAGAGTGTTTATCAGACACACTGATCACGCGTTCATTAGCTATCCCCCCTTACTTGATGTATATCTATTACTTTATTTTACATAGTTGCACCCCTTGTCAGAAGTTCTTATATGGTTCTTTGGGGTCTTTCTTGGTGGTTTTTAATATCCCATGTCCTTTTTAGGTGCCTGTTCCTTTACCCCTGCTATTGAGTAAGCACAGTATCATTGTTTTGCATGGCTTCTATTTGCCTAAGTTACATCCTTCATCTATTTCTCCAAGGCTATGCTGTTCTATTCTACTGTTCTTATCAGAGTAAAATACAGTTCTGTTCTACTGTCCTTGTTCATGTCTTCTAGCAAGTGCAAGCGATGACAGGGTCAAGTGTTCCATCTCAGAACAAAGGGAAAAAATGAAATCTCCTAGGATATTTTTTTCTGAAAAATACACAATTATTAATATAAAACTATACGTTTATTAAATGAAACGTTCTTGTTGTACAGAATTAGTCCAATAGAACAAACTCTAAATGCCTTGAAACAGAGGTTGCCTATTATTAATAGCCTTTGGAGAGTAGGCAGATTGAATGCATTGAGAGTCTCTCTAGAGAGGATATTTTAGGGGCCTGGAGTGAGAAGGCTGGAAATAATCACTGCAGTGAATTTTACTTTTTGGATATTGGCTGATGTTGGCACTAGCAAGATCTGAGTCCTGCAGAAGGATCTTTAGTGAGATGAACCAATGGCCGTCACAGGCTTCTGTGTACTGATTTAAGCCAGGTGAGGACAGACAGACACCTTGACAACCGGCAGTGAGTCACTGAATATCTTAGTTTTGTGTATCCCTGAAAATACAAAATAAATCTATAAATTAGGATTATCTGTGCATAGAATTCTGACACCACACAGTTAGTCTTGCTGAGTTTTCTTGGGTTTGATGATGGAGCAGCACTGATTTCTGTTGTGGTTAGTCTATCAGTAGTGGGGCTACTACTGTTCGATGTCTTCATTAGTGGCCTGGAAAATGGAACAGACTGCACTCTCAGTAAGTTAAGAGATGGTACTGGGAGGAATGACTGATAGACTAGATAGTTGTGTATTGTCCTTCATAGGGGCCCAAACAGACTGGAAAACTGGGTGGAGAGGAATCTCATGCAGTTTATCAAGGGGAAGTGAAAAGTTCTGCATCCAGGGAGAAATAACCTCAGGCACCAGTACAACTGGGGACTAGCTGACAGGAAAAACGCTGTGCCAGAGAAAGACTTTGGAATCCTGGTGGACCCTGTACTCTGCTCTTGTGAGACTCCACCTGAGCTACTGTGTCTGGAGTTTTGTGAACCTGTCACGTTTAAGGGTTGAATTTCAGTTGACATTGGGGTTTTTAGGATCTTGGAAAATTTCACCTGCCCTTCAACAAATGCACTGAGCATTTTTCTTGGGAAATTTGTAGTACATATACATGCTGTTTATACCATAGTTCTTCAAGTAGAGAAAGTTACACCAGTGGAGTTTCTTCTTTCCCCAGTTTTTTAGGGTCTGGATGAATTAGAAAAATGGTGTAAAAATAAAGTGTAATTCAATAAAGCAAAGTAAGAAGTAATCAGTACTTAGAAACAATTTGATGCACATGTAAAAGATAGGAAATGGCTGATGGAGGAATAATTTTTTAACAAAGAGTCAGGGATTTATAGTGGCTTGCAAACTGAACGTGAGTCTCTGCTGTCAGATTTATGCCCCTTCTGCCTTACTGTGTGTGAGCTTTGTATAAATCATGTCACCAGTGGTTAAAGGTTTCTTGCATTGCTCAGTATTGCCACTTGCTGGCAGCAATACTCTAGAAATACACTGAAAGAGATATTCTCAGATCCAGTATTACTACGTATGAACACTATTATATACAAATGTTATATAGAAAAAAAATATAGTTTAGGTCTGTAGAGGCATTGTATTTTTTTCTGCAGAGCATTTAAAACAGGGTTAGGTAAAAAGATGGAAAAGCTATTTCTTCGTGTAAGAATGGGTGCTTCTGTTGAATGTAGCTCAAATGGATTCAAAAAACAGTAGCAATATTATTTTTCTAAGAACAATTATGATTTTGTGTTCTGTATTCAGTGTGGAAAACACACCATGCTAACTTCTCAAAACCCTTAGGTTTTGAACTGAAGTTTGTGAGACACAAATCCTCCATACCTATATTGGATCCACACAAACACATAATCAAAACTCCTATGTTATGTTTTACTAACTAGGTATTTTAAATTATTGTGGCTGTGACTTATCGCTTTCATTATTTCCTGTGACAGAAATTTTTAATTACTTTCTTCTAAAGCCTTGTAACACCCTCAGGTTGTTTCCAATGGCATAGTATCTTCGACTAAAACAGATTTAGTCTCTTTTGTTCTGGATTTTCACTGCTATAGAAGTCAACAGCTGAAGCCGAAACTTCTTTTGAAACTGAGAGCTCCGCCTGACTCTTATTAATAGATTGTATGAAGGAAGGCTTTGAGTCTTGTAGATTTTGCAAAAATTGATAATAAAAACGTACACACATATATAGAAAGAGAGATGACTTCTAAAGTGAATGTTAGGTAAATGCTTTTTAGAAGGAGTTGCTCCATTCCTTTTTATGAACTTTTTAAATTTAATTTTTAGATATCACGAAAATTAAGTAGTGAAGATTGCTTTCCAGAAACAAGCCTCTGTCTAGATGCTCCTGTCGAAGACACAGTAACAGTTCTAAAGGAACAGACACCAGAAGATACATTTCCACGTGTTTTAGATAATTGCCACAGAACCTGCATGACCATTATTGACACGGATAATACAGTAAAAGAGCATTCCCTTAATAATGATACAGATCTTTCACTGCCATCTCCAGGGAAGATTTTCATGGACATATTCACTGAACAGAATAGAGAGACTAGTGAAGTTGACATCAGTGATTTGTTGAGATACCCGTGTGATTCTGAGAGTCTTAAAGTTACGAACCTATTGCCTGACAAGTTTGAGTTTCAGGGTCATGACTATTCCATTGATCCATCAGCAGCTGAGAGCAGTGATGCCCTGCCATTAGACCTTGTGGCACCTCTGAATGCCCTGTCAGGATCAGTGGTACAAGCTGCCACTCCTGCAGTGCCAAATGAGATACAGCTTAATGCCAAGGAAGAGCAAGTAAATTCAGAATCCAATGTTCTGCACCTAGATGATGACTGTACGCAAATAACAAATGTTATGGAGCCTCAACTTGCTGCAATTCAGATGGAAGAAATAAATGCCTTCACAGGATCTAACTTGCAGAGCACAACAAATGAGCAAGTATACCCACAGTTTAATTAATATTTGAAATTTTTTGTTTATCATAAAGTATTATATAAAGTAGCCAAATTACTTGAAGATGGGAATCTTAGTAAAGAATGAACTAGCATCAGTAATTTGCGTGTTTAAATAATTTCAGTTGGTTTTGTTTTAAAAGTCTGGTACTGTATTTCCTGTTTGGATGTATCCATGTTATTAAAATAGCTGAGCTTGCTGGGATGGGAAATCCTAGTAAAGTTAATTTATTGACTGATGTGGAAAGCTAGAATCACCATGGAATTTTTGAAAACTCCTGGACCCCCTGTACATCTTCTGTGTCTCATGTTCTCTCCAAAACAGTATTCTGTTATTTCGTTGTAGCATACCAGCATAAACCAGCCAGTTCCAGGTTCCTACTGCATCCTGTTCTGTTTTTGATCCAGGCAATAGTGTGCTGTTTTCTTTTGTCATAGTTCTTATTGCTGTAATACGCAAATGCTTTGCAAGTATTACAGAATAGATTACAGCTATGTCTTTCCTGTAGACTAGGAAGATTATTCAATGGGGATTTTTACACATGTATTTAGAAGTATATTTGTTGTGCTTAATTCTGCCTATGTGAGACATACTGAAAAAACTGAGGCATGTGTTTGTTTATGTTCCTGTCCTCCCCTGAAGAATCCAGTATGTATGGATACAGCATGTGATCCTCCTTGTTACTTTGTGTGCTGTTGAAGGTGTTCTATAACAGGTCATTTCTATTCAATAACACCAATGCAAAAATACAGAGAGGAGCATGAAAGGAAAGCTATAATTTCTTCCTGTTTAGATTGTAATAAGGGAGAGAGAAGGACAGATAGGAGACATAGGTTTATGCTGCAGAGTATATTAAGCATCTCTTGTAAACCTGTAACCTGATTCTCTGCTCTGTATTGTCTTTGAATAATCTGAAGCTGCAAATCAATCAGTCATGTAAAGCTGGCTATTTAAGGTGGTTTTACAATCGCTTTACTTCCCCCACAATGGCATAAAGCATCCAAAAACTGTAAGTTAATTCTCGCTTTTCCTAGTAGTATTAACTGAATATATCAGCGTGTAATTAAATGTGCCAGAAAGATGGCTAATTTCAAGGTGCTGAAAGGTCTGTAGGCCAATTGTCTCAGAACCATAGCACTTCACAAAGCTTTTTTAGTGAAGTATTGATTACTGAAATTTGTGGCACAGCTGTGTGAAGATTAATGTATAGATTTACTCAAAATTGCAGTTAAAATTGTGAAGCAGAGTCTTGTGGAAATGGAGATCTCTTACCTCTTGTCAAATAATAATCAAGTTTAGCTTTTCTTTCTGCCTTTATCTGGTGTTCTGGAAGGCAGAAAGTAAGGAGACGATTGACTGAGAAAAAAAATCCCAGTTAATTTGCTGGTAACTGTTGAAGTTAACAATATATTGTTCACTGTGGTCTTTTCTCACCCTTCTTTCTTCAGAGTATTTTTGTGGTGAAACAAGTTTCCAAAAGAGGAGAGCCTGTACTGAGTTGTAGGTGGAATCAGGATGCTGAATATCCCATACATTTTAGTATATGGTCTCTTATAAAGCAAGTGTGGGGTTTTTTCTTTGAGGTGTTTTCTTCTCCTTCTCTAACCCTGCTCCCATCGCAGATGTGGATCCATGGAAAGTGTTGCTAGGATACTTTTCTAAGCTAATATATTTGATTTTCCCCAGCTGCCATAGGACCATTAAGGTTGGAAAACACCTCTGGGATCATCAAATTCAGTTGTCCAGCCATGAACCACTGTGTTTACCAGTAAACTATGTCCCCAAGTGCCACATCCACATGTCTTTTGAACACTTCCAGGGATGGTGATTCCACCACTTCCCTAGTCAGCCTGTTCCAGTGCCTGGCCACACTTCCAATGAAAATTTTTTCCCTCGTACCCGATCTAAACCTTCTCTGGCACAACTAGAGGCCACTTCCCCTTGTCCTATTGCTTTTTACCTGGAAGAAGAGACCAGCCCCCACCTCACTACAAACTCTTTTCAAGTAGTCGTAGAGAGCAGTAAGGGCACTGCTGAGACTTCTTTTCCTCAGGCTAAACAACCCCAGATACAATGTTAACATGCATTGTCTCTTGACCCAGGGAGACCACTTCTGAGAAAGCAATTCCCCTCTTCAGTAACCTCTCTGCTAAATATGTCAATTAAAAAAATTAATCAGTGCATTTTCCATTTCTCTTTGTATCCCAAGAAAGGACTAACCAGTTCTCCCACATCATTGTGAAAGAATTTATATGCGTGTGTGCTGAGGGTGTGTCCTAAAAGCTTTCAGCATTACTCAATTATGTAATAAACTAATGAGTACCCGGATTTCAGGAGCTTGAGTGATACATAGCAGCATGTCACACTCACATGGCTAAAACAGTGAATAAACTCAAGTAAGTCAACTTAACTTCCATGTGGTGACTTGTCTTTAGGGTGGGATTAGAGATATGTCTCTGGTATACATGAGTCGTTTAGGTTCCCCTTTGCACAGTTTAGGATGAGATGAGTTACTATCGTCTCATAGTAGCTCTTCCTCTTTACAAGTGGTGGAGTAATGAGGGTGCCTAGTGTCATCTACATGCCTGGCTTTTAGAAGGTTGAAGAGAAGTGAAGTAAATCTCATCTGTAGTGGCTGTAGCTCAGGGATGGTATATCTTTAGAAATAACTGCTCATCTGGGAGTTACTGAACTTCAGGTGATACATTAATCTCACCTTGTGTGAGTTTTTAGGCTTCTGCAACAATGACATGGAATGGGCTGTCTTAAGACATCTAAAGCATCATCTTATTTTTTAGGACAGGAGCTCATGTCCATAGGAAACTGAAATGAATCTGTTGTCATTTCAAATGTCCAATCAAATAACTTTCAGATAGAACAGCTTTTGTTTGCTGTCATTCAGCCTAGATTTATGTTTTAAGTTGTGACTCTGAGTAGCCTGATTCTCTTGGCTAATTCTGCCAGGAACACATTGCATGGCATACTACTTCAAGATTGCCTCTCCTGTGGCAGTGTCTGTCTTTCATATCTGTAGAATTCCAGTTACTCACTTAAGCAACCCCTCAAATTTCTGTAAGCACACATACAATTTTAAAGAGTGTTCTTGGAGCTCTTGTGTATACAGCCTTTGTTTTAACTTCGTATGTACCAGTTGCTTCTGATATTTCTCTTTTTGTCACAGTCTGTGGGTGGTCAGCAGAGAGAGAAAGAAGTAATTTCAGTTTACTTGGATGCCACCTTTAGTGAAAAGCAATCTGTTCAGGGACATTCACATTCAGTGAAGTCTGCAGCATGTGCAGAAGCAGCCCAAACAACATCAAGGTAAGTGAGACCTCCTCAGGAAAGTACAGAGATGGTTTCCCCTCATCACCAAATACTAGAAGAATTCCCTGTGAGCAGGGAATGGCTCACAGTGGCAGTATAACAAGAAACAAACCTAAGTGTTTTGAATATGAGAAATTTATGAGAATGAGAATTTGAAATAATTCTTAAATTCTTTTTTTTCTGTATTACTGTAATAGATGTGATGCATGTGGAGTACTCATTTGTCATGTGAATGACTTTAAATGATCAAAGGTAAAGGTTTTACCTGTTACTGAATGATCTGGGAGTTATTTTCTCTTCTGGTTTACTCCTTATTTAGTACTACCTAAGTTAGCCCATGTGCTTGCCTGCTATTACAGAGTTCCTTTTGAAATCCAATGCATTCATATTCTTAGCTCTCCTGTAAACATTGATTTATATAGAGAGTATTTTTGTTGATTTTAAGCAAATCTCTTGTCAGTAAAATTCAGAAATCTACTTCTGAAGACAAGCAGGATATAGAAACCATCATGTGGCAAGAAATAATTCTGAATGAATATGCAGAAGCTAATCAGAGGAGAAGGAGCAAGAGAATCGACAACAAACGGAGTAAGATACTCTATGCTGTTATCATACAGATTATTATTTGAACAACTATACTGAATCAAATAGAATTCATAATTTTTCCAATATACTGTGGCACGATTTTCTTTAAAAAATATGGTATAAACATTCATTTTAATAATTAAAGTTATTGATAATTTCCCTTCTTCTGAAAACCCTTATATTAGCAACCTAATTGTTAACTTGTTTGCATGAGCTCCTTAAGAATCATGAGATGTTTATCAGGATGCAAATTTTATTACAGTGTTTTATATGAAAAAATTATGGTGTGTTCTGAAAAGGAGAAATGTTTTTTTGCAGAGTGAAAAAATAGATCCTGAGCTACATTTATATATCTTTCTGCCATTTAGTATTCTGTGTACAACATCATTGTCAGAGCACTGCCGTCCTTGAGAACTGACTTAGACAAAACAGTTTATTCTATTTTGAATGCCTGCTGTTGTTATCCTGTCTACAGGATTATAGGGCCTTTACTACCACAGTTACAGACCACTCTTTTGAAGTATTTTTATTTGCAATATGCTTTATTAGGGAGAAAGATTGCTATTTTTCTTCCTTAGAAGTTACATGCAGAGAAATTCTTGGCCTTGCAGAGGAATTTTGTGGGAGAATAAAGAATTTCCTCATTTAAGTGTTCACTCCAGCACCTTTAAGATTGGGTCTTATCTGTTGGGGGTTTTTTTTGTTTAAGTCCACTCGAACAGGGTTTTTCCACTTACCTACAATCATTTAAACATCTTACAAAGTTTGTAAGTATTTGAATTGTAGCAGCTACATTATAGATCTTAAAAAATGTGAGGAAGACCACCTCCAATTAAGAGAATTTAATTCTCTTTTGCAGGATTTTAATTATTCACAAGATAAGCACTATTTTGATGAGATTTAAAGTTGAATGACTAACTGCTCATCTATTTCCAATTGACTTGATAGTTTCCGTTTAAGTAAACAAGTTATTGATTCTTTAGCACGGTTTCTGCAGAAAGAGTTGCACTGCCTATAGAAGTAGCTTCATGTTAAACCAATCTAGGAAGCTTACATCCCTTTCACAGCAGACCTATCAAGAGCCCATTAGTCATCTTAGTTTGGTAATTCACTCTAAAAAGAGCCCCATGATAAGTTTTGGGTTGGGTCTGCGTGTGTCACTTGTTTTGCACAAGGTCAGGCACGTGGAAAGCTCTAGGGAAGGCAACTGGAAGTGATGGGAAATAGATCCCTTCAAGGAAGATTTTAATGAAGTAAAGTGTAACATAAAACTGCTCATTGTGCTTTTCATGTCTGTGCAGTTTAATCCCTCCTGAACTGCTTGGCTGGTTTAGATCAGCTTTGATTAGTGACTGCATGTTTTGAATGATTGACATTTTGCAAGGCTGGACAGGTAGAGGAGAGGGACTGTATGCTCAGCTGAGGGAAACCCTTATCTATTAGATTCTAAAAATCTACACAGAGTCAAGAATTTAAGAATGTTTGGAATTAGTCTGAGCTCACAGTGTATCACGATGCACAAAACATCAGGCTGTGTGAGTTACAGCTTTAGAAGAACTGTGGGTTTTATGGTCTATTTCTGGTGATGCTGAATTGATTTTTGCCTTTTCTGCTTTAATATGTTCTCTATATTCTTCACACATATATTTGTAGCTCTGTAGGCCATTATTGTATTTGTATTTAGCCCCAGTGCTTTTCCCTACCTTTTCCTACCCCTATAGGCAGAAAGACAAAACACATTCCAGAGGCTCCAAGCTGGGTGTCCAAGGCCCCTATCCTATCTTGGTTTTTCTGGGAGTCAAGGTTGAAACCAGCTCTTTGAGACACATTTTCATAAACAAAGTTTAGTTCCTATCTAAGGGGGGAGGATTTAGAAAATAATTGAACTGGGGGGAATTACTTCACCGCTTATGTCTTTAAATGGGAATTTTTGTCAGTTATGCTGATTCGCTAAACTTATAAAACTGTATTCCCCCTGTGCAGGGTGGGCATTTTCCATACCTGCCTCTGGAGGCCTCCAATAAAGACCAGCCTTTATATTACCTCCTATACTAATATTATCTCAAAAATGTGTTGTTTCATTTCTAAGTTCTTTAAGGCATCACTGGCACAAAGGTGGAGTTTTAGGGCCAGTGGGACACATTTGCTACAGCTTGTGGAGAGGAGCAATGTATATGGCCTGCTGTCTTAAGAGCTTTCATTAGCAGATGAATTAATGGCATAGGCCTGCACTATGTTTATCTGCAAGCTATTCTCCTGTTCTTTCCTTCTTCCCTTTGGTCTTCCCTCCTTGTTTTTTTTCAGAGGCAGTAGCCAGGATGCACTTCTCCACAGTTTTAAGGGATGCTGGAATGGCACTGCTGGTGAAGTACAGAACAGCTCATCTGTGTACTGGAAATAATTTCAGCCAAGCTGAAAACTGTGATGACTGCATAATGGGAGATAATGTTTGTTTTGTAAAATACTAAACTAGGCATTAAAAACAGTCTCTTTTAAATGTTACTATTTTTACATTTATACCTTATATTCACCTTTCACTCATTACAGAAATGACTGAGCTGGTTGTGAAGTAATGAGAAAAGATAACCTGAGAGAGTTAATCACTTGCTCACAAACCAGAGGTTTTAAAAGATAGATGAGTAAAAAAGAATGGTGGATAAATTTGACTTTTAAGAAAGGTTAATGGAAATTATGGAATTAAAATTATGGAATAACTGACTGGTTATTAAAATGATTGCTTTGTAATGATTTGAATGCAGACTAGTGGTTTTATCATCCATACACACCTTGCAAAAATGTCACTAGAAAGGAAGAAGTCTGAAGTTAAAAACACTTCTACATAGTCATATTTCTCTGTGTTCAATTTCAGTTGGAATTTTGTTATGAAATGCACGATGACGTCTTTTATTAAATGGTGTTATTTTTCACTTTGTGACATGTTTTTTTGAGGTTTTCATTTTTACTAGATTGAATGAACATTTGTTTCTTTGGAAAGCTTATTTACTAACTGTGATATAAAGTGAAGCCAAGATAAGGGAGAAAAGATATTTTTCTGTGTAACGGATCTTTTACATTATTTTTCAGGACGAGAAGCCTTTGGTAAGAATTCTGTGAATCCAACTCGCCCCCTTTCACTTTCAACAATCCACAGGAGGAATGCATATGGTGAGAACTTACTGCATAGAGCTGTTGTTCACCAAGATGTAGATCTTGTACGTAGGATAATAAAAGCTGGTGGAAAAGTAAATGCTCAGGATTATGCTGGTAAGTTGCAGTTGTACTAAAATACTATTTTCAATAAAAGTACCTGCCTGTAACTAATAGAAACATACATTATTAGTTTGTGCAGTGGACAAGGCTGTAGGTTTGTGACTGGTCAGTTGATTATTAAATTTTTATTGGTTTAACTTAGTACTTGTTCATGGAAAAACATGTAGATCTAGTTATAAAAGTATACAAGAAAAGAAAATTTTGAGGGAAAAGTAAGCACTTTAAAAAGTTACAAAGTGGTGCAATTAGGTTTACATAGCCTTAATTCAATGATCCTGTGCATGCTTATAACGAAACAGTCCCTAATTAAATAATCAGCTTCATAGATTTTGAAGTTGGGGTCCATTTTTTCTCCCTTTCAGTGGCAAATAACTTCAGATGTCAAGATGTAGATTTTCCAGTTTAATTTTTCAGAAACTTTGATTTCGCCCGTTACATCTTGAGGAAAGTCGAGCACTGTTTTGACATTTTATGTTGTGATTACTTGGTATTTTCCTTTTTTTCTTCATCTTGGTCAGGGAAAAAAAATCTTGACAAATAGCAGCCAGCTGTTTGATTCAAGAAATTGACCTTATTCACTTTTGTGGGTGATACTCTGTGCCAAAGACTTCACCTTAATTATTACGTCGTTGTTGCAAATATAAGACTGTTCCTAATCTGTGCTTCCCTGTCTCCTCCATTAGTCTTTGAAAAATTTCTGTAACAAGGAAATTGTTTCAGACAGCAGGCTCTTCTGCTAGAAAACTTCATTCTTACAGTCTTTGCATATTGTGCTAGCAGCTGGGATGTCACAACTGTCCTGTGGGAAAGAAAAAAACCCACATTCTGCAGTTATAGTCTGTTGCATAATGCAACCATGTAACAGACCAAAATTAAGGTTGAAATTCTGTCTTCTGGAATATATTGAGAGATAGATTGGATCAGTGGCAAATCTCAGACTTTTTCAGCACAGGCATATGGGCTAACAGAGTGACTTGTAATATGTACTAACTTGTGCTAGAGGCAGATGAGAAAATATTTTGTTGGTGGGGTTCAAAGCCCTCTGTTGATAATGGAGAAGTGCTGATAGTGTGAGTTCAGCTGCAGCCACGGTAGGCAAGTGTACTAAAGTGCACTGGTTCTAGATTTTGGTGTCACAGCTGCTTCCATTTTCTGCCATTGGGTATTTTGCTAGGCCGCCATTTCTTCATCCCCCGGACTCTGGCTGCTGGTTTTTTGGTGCAAAAGGAGCAGAGCTGCCCAAAGTATCTTTTAGTTGTACTCCCTGAAGAGATGAGAGGTTGACCTGGCCCTGCTTCTTTTGTTTTCAATGAGGCAAGTGTAATCAGAAAGAAGTAGACTTACCAGACTTGTGTCCTTTTGACATGCACTTTCATCTTGGTCTCAATGGGTCGTTGTTCTGAATATTATAGTCTGCCTCTGTGTCTGTTCTCCTCCTTTAAAGCTCCCCCTCAGTGATTATCGGTATCTTAGTCTGGTGTTTTTTCCTTATTCCTATGGCATGGTACTCTGCTTCAGTACCTTACTGAGTTCTTAAGATCTTCTGTTGTTTGTTCTGTTTTGGGTTTCTTTTCTCCTTTCTATTTCCTGGACATCAGCATGTCACATATGGACAGCATATTAGAGATACTGTCTTGTGCTCTCAGTTTGAGTCTTGACTCACAGTATCCCAAGGGATCTAAGAAACAGTTCCAGTGAGACTTTTGTTTCTCCTTGATTTGGAGCATGCACAGAGTCCTTGCAGGCTCATGTTGCTAATGTCTAGTGATTATTAATTGGATGTATTGCAGGTGCAGTTTTTCTGGGTCTTATTATTAGATCAGGTAGCAGATACTTTTTACTGAGGGAGAAATTAGTACATTCCCCTAAATAAAAATTTTTGTTGTCTCCTTAACAGATTTCATAATAAACCTAGTTACTGGGACTATACAATATTCAGGGTTGGGCTGTGTATAAAAGAGCCTTGAGAGTTTCTCTCTCTAGCAATATTAAGATAATTTTTGCTTAATGGGACTGAAACTATCTTATTAAGCATTATTAATTCACAAATTTAGTATGTGAATTAGGCCCTGACAACCTTCTGATAATGGAAAATTGTTGAAGAGTAAGACGATCCATGAAAGTGGTCTTCTGGAGGGCATGTTAGTTTCAGAGCTGGAAAATAGAAAGTGGAAAATCCTCTTGTGTTTTCCACTTATGTCTCTCACCCTGCATGTTTAAGGACCTGATGCATGGCTATGCTAAACCCAGTTCAAAGACTTACATTCTATATTTTTCCTAAAGAAGCTCCTTCATGGAGTAGAATTCATGTCATGTCTAGTCATACAGTTTTTTTCCATATACCTGGGAGTGAATATGGAATTTCACTAGGGATTTTTCATTTACTTGAGCACTCAAACCATTCTTGGATAGTCTTAAAAATGTTTTTGTTTGGTAGTAAATAATTTATGTCTATATTTTTGTCTCTTCTTTCTTACTTATGCTCTTCTGTATAGCCATTTAAATAAGAGGGTGCTGCAAAAAATTACCTTGTTCTTAAAATAGTGCATGTTTTACTCCAGGAGAAATTACTAAAATATGGGATGAATAATTTTTATTCTTTCCTTTCATAACAGAACTATCAAATCTAAGACTAATGTTGTTACACCAGCATCTACTTCCTCAGTAGGTGCAAATTTTGTCAAAAGCGTGAGCTCTCCCAACCCTTGTGACATTTTCATAAACATTTCTTCATGCATCTTATTGGAACACATCGGTTTTTACTATTTCAGTATACTCTGTGAAGTCTTTATCAGAGGGACAACCTAAAACTGACATAAATTTTTAGGAATTTTTTCAGCCAAATGTGAAATACATGTTTTTCTTTTTCGTAGGCTTGACTGCACTACATATAGCAAGTGTGGAAGGCTTTTATGAGATAGCAAATCTGCTTTTGAAAGCAGGAGCTGATGTTAATGCTACACAAAAGGAACAGATAACACCCTTGCAAGATGCAGTTAAAGAAGGTCATTATGAGGTATATTCCGAATTGAACACAAAGTATGATTTAGGAATAGAAATTATTGTTGTTGAGTCCAGAAGGTCACATAATATTTTTGTATGGGGCTGGCTTTTCTAGATTATAGGTAAATTCAGGAGCTTGCAAGTCCTCTCTGCCTGATTTCTGTTCAATCCACACCATGCTTAACAAGCTTTGTCCAAAAGAAGACATTTTTTCTAACTGTTTCAGACAATGGCTGTACTATGGAGGAGTAGATTGCTACAGTTTAAGACTGTATCATTCACTGATTTTGTAATCACCTTGTAGAGTAACTTCTGACTTAAGCAGTCTTCTGGACTATTAATGACATTTTTTTCGTGATTTAGGAATCATGCATATATGGTGTGTCATCACAGCCATGCACACCCATGTATTAACACAGAACATGGAGGATTATGAAGAAGTAGCCTTATATTTGGTTGGGTCTTAAACTGAAAGCTAACTGAATCGCCAGTTTGTATTAATTGTAAGATTTCTTGCCAAATGCAGTGCTTTCATAAGCCTGTGTCCGAACTGCAGATCCTCTTTCAGTCTAGCAGTGGTCACCTCCACCTATCTGTCTGTGCATGTTCCTAGGGTGGCCCAAATTTATGTAGGAGTTATGTGTGTCTCCTTTATCTGCTGGCAGTTTTTTTCTATAGACCCGCACATATGCTGCCTAATTCTTACTGATTTCCAAGATTTTAAAGGGTTTTTTTGGAGGGTGGTTGGTTAGTTTTTTTCCTAAACATTTGGTCTTTTTCACAACTGAGACGAGACTTCATCTGTTTCTCTTGGAAAAGTCTCTCTGGAGCAAAGAGGAAGGGTGGACCTCTGGTTAATTTTTTCTGAGACTTGAGAGCCCCAAGAATGAATTGCAGCTCATGCATCACAGGCTGTTGCAGGTTCATGAAATATTTCTGAGTTTTGTGACTGTATCTAAGATTCCCTTTCCATGGTTGTGGATGAAGGTCTCTGCATCTCTGCAAGCAATACTTTGGGGCCAGCAACTTGAGTGATATTGGAAGAACACTGATCTCAACTATGTCACCAAGATCATTCAGCACAGAGCTGAGTTAAAGTTATGCAAGCTGGTATATTTAGAGGAAATAGTACTACATGGTGGTGCTGTATTTACTCATTGCTCTGTTTACTCAGTAGCAGTAAAATTGTCTTACTGCAGTGGTCTGTCAGATTTAATTTTGTTGTTTTTTGGCTAGCAACAAAATAGTGATAGTGATTCAGTAATATGACTTTCACTAACATGGTATTTGAAGCTGTGTTTTTCAAAGCTACCTTCTCTGTGTGAAGTTGTTACTGTAGATTAGAAACACACCTTTTGACTACTTTATAATTTTCTGTGCTTGCAATATGCAAAATCAATTCATTTCAGAAAAAATAGTAAGTATAGGAAAGATTTTCTAGTAGTCCAGTTAGGGGGGAAAGTATACAAGTATGGCAGGTAGCTAATGAACCTGTTATGGAAGAAGTGTTCTCAACTTTACTGGTTGAAAAAATCTGAAGACTTGGGGCAACTTGTGAAACCCAAAAGGGCTTTTGCTGCCAGCTGAACTCTTTCTATTTTACTCTCTCGTTAGGAAAATGTATGGATTAGGAAAACTTCATTAACAATTTTCTCATTAGCGGTCTGGTTAGAAGTAATGAGAGACTTGAACACGCAGGTGAAGGATGTGAGTCAAGTTCAGTCTGAAATTATAACAGATGCTGAAGAGAGAAATGCAGAGGTACAAGTAAAATCACACATGTTGGAATAAGATTGTAGGCTTACCCACAGAAATAAAACAATCAGACTGCAAATATCCCTTGTCTTAAAAAACTATTTTGCAAATGTTGATGGAACATTTTGCTAAAGTGGTAATTTCTTGAATAGCAACAGATGCAGACTTTATATTTATACAAAAATCATAATGTTGGTAGCAAGACCATCTGAATGTGTTTCATTTGATCGGATTTATGTTGTACAGCAGAAATAGTTGTCAAAGCTTCCCTTGTGGTCACAGGAGTCACAATAGATACATCTAGAGTACAATTTATTTTCTCCTGAAGTAGATATCCTGAAGGGATAAGCTGACTCGAACCCTAAAATCACTTGTTATTTTCTGCCAATTAAGAGTTATGGAGGATGAATCCTACCCTGTGTTTTGGGAGACCTTGTCTTAATGGCATCAGGTTAATAACTGGAACAATTTATAAGAATAAAAATAATTAGACTGTAGGATAATGATGCATCTAGGGGAATGCGTGGTGTTTATGAACTAGAAAAAAGAGGGATTTGATTTTTGTTGCTTGTGTTGTCAAGTACAAGAGAGAGAATCCATAAGGATTATGAAAAATACTGTCAGAAAAAAAATTATCTGAAAAACTTATTTTTCTAGATGGCAAACTTATTACTTTGGTATGGAGCTGATCCCTTATTGAAAAATCAGATGGGAAGGTGTGCATTAGAAGAAGCTTCTGACACATCTATGAGGAAACTTCTTGAAAGTTATGTAGCAAAATTGAGAAGATATTCAATAGCAGGTAGGAAGGCATTATTGTGACATATCGTCACCACTAAATGGAGAAATTTAGAACATCTGTTGAACTGTATTTACTTAATTACTGCTAATAACTCTATGGCCTTCACTGTCTGATGCCAGAGTTACCAGTGAGTACTCCTTACCCTCCACGGTTGCTGTACATTGACAAAGTATAAAAGATAATGAGGTCCAGCTGTTTCTTGGTCTGGAGTTACCTTTAAATTTGAAATGAAGATGTGAAACACAGTAGTTGTCTATCTAAATGGAAGATGCAGTGTTGCTTGACTTGCTGGTGGATGAGGTATGGTTTAGAGATGGGGATAAAATTTGGTTTTAAACTGGCGTAAAGTCTGAATTTTGAAGGATCCATATGATAAAGAATGGGAAACTAGGATTAGATCTAGATCTTTGGGGTTTCCAAGCCTTAACTGCTGTTAAGGCTGTGTACAGGAAAATTTTACAGTAGATAACAGCTAGTGAGTTTGTAAGGAGAAAGTTGGATTAGAGCTAGTGATTGGCTAAGGGGAGAAGTGGGTGTTTTACAGTCTTGGGAACTAAGTTGTGAAGAAAGTTTGGAGGAGGCTGTTTGACCAGAAGCAGGTACAAGATAAGCCTTGATTAGAGCTAGGATTAAGACTATGGACACCCATGGGCCAGTGGTATGTTTAAGTCAGGAGTCCCAATCCCTCAGACTATTATCCATTACTATTTTTCCACATGGGTAGCAATAAAGCTGTAACGTTAAGTCCAGGGATAATCAAAAGAGACTTCAGAGCCTTAGGATAGCTGGTAAGGGAATCTGGTAGACAGGTAGTTTTTTCCTGTCTTCTTCCAGTTGTGAGCAGGGACATTGGAAGAAGCAGGCAAACCTAGTCTGTTAATGCATGACTGCATAGCTAATGCCACTGCCACAATTCTGGATTTTTCAGTAAAGGGATGGTCTGGATGTCACCAGGTCTTCTGGTGTCAGGTGGCATTCACCTTTCTCAGAGAAGGAGGAGAGTCTTTGCTCAGAAGTTAGCAGGGCTCACTGACCGAGCTCAAAACTAGACTTGAAGGGACACTGGGATAATATAAGACTTGTCAATGAGAAGCTGTCAGGTGACATGAAGGTTAGATGAACGGGGTGCTAGTGAGGGTTGTCAGCCTGCTGCTCTGAGATTCCTGGGGTATCCTGAAGCACGCTTAAAGTCTTACAGAGAAGAGCCAGGGATTATGCTAAGTTTCGAAAAGAATTGCTCAGGTCAGTAATCATCAAGAAAATTTGTAAGTATGGTGCCATTCTTTACTCTCACCAAACCTCATTTGAACAAGAGGCTATTTGCCACAAAGATTCAACTCCAAAATTTGATAAATATTTTATATATTGATGTGTTTTAGATTCCAATAAAACCCTTATGGGCTTGATAATTTTTCTTAAAATCTAAATATCATAAATAATGTTACATGCAATATTGTAGACATAAGATCATATATATATATAAAGTAAATCATGATCTCTTTTCAATTCTGGTCTCTTTCTGTCTTTCATTTTCATTTCAGGTGGAGATGATTCAAAGAATATGTTAAATACTCAGTGTGTAGAAGATGCAAACCAGTGCCAGGTACATCTTTACAAAGAATTCTAATTTGGTGATAAACTGTTACGGGCTTGCTGAGAGTCTTCAGTAAACTAAAGCATATGACTGTTTCTGAAGTATGTTTCAATACCAGCACACAATGTACTAGATATACCCAACAGGGTCTGAGAGTGATAGTTGATGTTATGCTCATCCTTAATAGTACTTGAGATAAAGTACGGCTGCATGAAGATGCAAGACAGAGGCAATCAGCTGTGTCTCATAGATGATGTTTCTTGCTGTTTTCGCAAGTGCTGCAGACCTAATTTACAGACAGCATGGTACATGAGTGCCTGTTTGTACTTGCAGAAGCCTGACTGAAACTGGAATTTGTTGTCTGGCTTGTAGCAGTAGGATAGTTATGACTTGCCTCTGTGTAGCGTAAGTTATGTTGGTTTTTGAGAGGAAAGGGTTGGGAAAACACTGACTTGCACAGGGGTTGCATAATTATGCTGTGAGATCTCAGTAAGATGAGGGAGCTGGTGCCTCGTGTGAAGACAAGACACCATGATCAGTCACTTGGAATGGTGTTTGCATGTAGTGCAACAGCTTTTTGCATCAAGAGCTGCATTCTCCCCCTCTGTTTTCTTCCTTTGAACAATGATAACAGATAATATCTGAGATGTAGAGTGTAGTGTGCATAGATACATCTTTTGGAGCTTTTGAAGTTTTATGAGGTTATGATAACTATCTTTGTTACTCACAGTTGTGCAGTCTATCTGTCCTTTGGAATGTTACAGTGTGACAGCATCCATAGTGTATAGTCTTAGATTATGCTTTAAAACATTAGACGATTGATAAAGAAGGTGATGTAAACATTTAATTATGTAAACCTATTACTGTAGCTGTGTAACTGATAATTTTGGTTGTGTCAAGTGTTGCAGAGTGTGTTCTGGTTCTGTCTCCAAATATAAAGTGATCAGAAGGATAATGCTAACCCTAGTTAGTCATTGGCCTTTAGACCAGCTGTGTTTTGAGATTGCCATGAGTTCATTTTGTGTGGTTTTGATGTGTTATTTACCCTTCTTTATAATTTCCTGGAATAATTGCAGACAGGCTTGTCAGAAATGTGAAACTACAGCTCTGGTTTTTGACCACAGAAACAAGGCAGTTTTGAAGGCAGGTTATTAATTCAAACTCACTTCAAATTTCAAAAATAAATACAAGTTAAAAGCACTTCAGTAATATTTATTGTTGGATTTTACCCATGAATTTTTATACTTTTATACACATATTTCTTAGTTCCTTAATTTCTTGGTCTTGCTGTCTTAAAAAGCAGCACAGAGGAAAATAGTTAATTTTATGGAAGCAGAGTTTTCGTCTAGTATATAGTAAAGCAATTTATCAGAAAATGAAGTTAAGTATATGGCCTGTTTTAGAGATAGAATTAAATGCATCAACATGATGATATTGGAGCATCAAAGGAAGTTTTGCTAAACATGAGCTAAGCAGAAAAACAAATTTGGTGAAAAACACAAGAATAAAGCTCTTCAGGAATCTTTCTCTGAAGGCATAAAAATAAAAAAGTTCAAAGAAGGATATTCTTATAGCAGAGGCTACAAGTAAGAATAAAACTATTCAGAAATAATGTCTCATGTTACACGGACCTCAAGTTTAGTTCCACATACAGTCCAAGGAACTTTACAGAAAATGTATTTCACTGATGATGGACCTAATGGAATGGGCCAGCCTACTGCTGTATCTGTTTGTAATTGTAGCATCCTACTTAGTGTTGTAGGGAAACTGAGCTAAGTAAGGTGGTATTGCAACAGGAGTGTGATCCAGCAATGGTGCAGTGAAAATTCATTTGCAGAATAAAGGAGCAGCACTGGTGGAAGCTCAGCAACTTCTTTGTGAAAGGGAGGAGATCACCAGTTTGTGTTGTCTCACATCCATGGTTTCTGGAGAAAAATTGTGTGCACCACATTCTAGGATTGCTGATTTAACAGAACTTGATTCTCAGTCAATACTGTCTTGCTTTGGCTTCCTCTCACGATATATCTGTTTTAAAGTTACAACTGGATGTGACAGGGATCAACATCATCTCATGCCGAGTAGCAGTAGTAGTTTGAGTGACAGGAGTCTAAATACTGATATGAGAACACTTTCAGAACAATTATTTGCAAAACTTGACAAATCAAGTGTAATCTGATGTTAATGGAAATAAATCTAATGGATCAGCTCTGAGTTTAAAACTCTCTTTGCCTTTGTTTTGAGAGATTTCCTTACAGACAGAGGAGTCAGAGCCAGCATGTGCAAATCCTCAGGAGACAAGGCAAAACACAAAGGCAGCCCCCTGTTCCAGTAGCAGCAACAACAAGCTTTCATCTAATCAATCACAGTTGAGTCAAGCATCAGAACAGCAAACGTCTAAGACGTCAGGTGAAAAGTTAATACTTTATAAACCAGTGGAGTTCTTTTTCCAAACATGAGGATGGCTTTTTAAAAATGTGTGAGGGAAAGTTAGACTGTATACATATATATATATAGCATGTTGAGCAAATACTCTAGTGCTGAATACCTAAACCCTGAAATATTTCCAGGATTTCTACACTCCATTTTACAGAATGCACATTTTGTTTATGTTACATTCCTCGGTCTTTCAGCATTGTGGTTGAGGGGATGCAGGATCATTTGTGAGAGCTTCAAGCTGATCCTTGCTTAAGTATGTTACATAAACAGCAGTTTAAAATAACACTAGATTGGTCTTTAGTTAACTGTTTTATGTGTCACAGATCAAAGAACAGGGCTGTCCATATATTTGACACACAAAGATCCATTTATATTTTATAGGCTTTATCTTCCTCAGGGACAAATCAGCATAGACTCTGATTGTACTGATACCTTTGGGTTTAGCTGCAGTATGGAGACAAACCTACTTACATGAGAATAAGGATCTAGCATCCTGCAATAGTTGTATTCTCTCCTGCCTTCTCATGCAGCTTTTTGTTTAGCATTTTCATCTCATGTGTAAGGTTTGCATTTATCTTGGAGCCTTACCATCATGATAGACCCCTCCTCCAACTCATCTTTAAGCTCTAAATATTTTCACTTACTGATTTTTTAATAAAGCTAGCACTCATCGTGTGTACGTTGGTTCTTTCTGGAACAAGAGAACCATCGTACTCAAGACTTGCTAAAACCAAAACATCCTCGCTTAAAACCTTTTTTTGGCTCCTATTTATACAATTATGATTTTAAAAAGCTTTATTCCAAGCATGTGTCTTGTAATTTGGTCGTCTCTGGGATACCATGTCCCAAGTTACTTTTTTCCTCATAAGGGATTCTTCAGGTAATATTTTACTCAGAAAAAATTAATTATTCCCTTTATACCCAGAGACTGTTGCCTTTTCAGAGGTGGTGCAAGAAAGTATGGCTGTTTATACTGTTGAAGGCCTTAATAAGTTTGGAGTCCAGGACAATGGCATTCAGATTGCTGTAGAAATAAAGTGGAAAATGGGATGATGTTTTCTGACTTGTGGGATTTTCAGATTTTTTACTCTCCAGTGTTTTTTCTTCATTAACTGGCCTTTGTATCTCATCTGATTGTTCCTATGTCCCACTTGTCTTCCTTACATGATTGCAATCTTGAATAAAAATCTTTTCTTTACGAATGACACAGTGCCATGAGCGTTGTAGTGTTTCATCTACAGTCAGTCACTTATGAGGCTCCTGGCATTTCTATTCTGCTTATACAGAAGGAAGGTACAAACAGCTTGCTTCTTTTCTAATAGTTCAACCTGTGGAAAAAATTGCTCCTAGACCAGTGTTGGGGTATTGAAGGACAGTGTCCTTGAAGTTGCTGAGGTATGTCAGCCTAATCTATCCTAATTGCTGGTTACAGTAATCTCTTCATTTTATCTTTGTGCTGTGCTGGCTGGACTTTGTATTTGCCAAGATCTGGATCTTTCCCACTCGTGACCTACCTGGCCGTGCATCCCACAGAGAACCAGTATTTTGTGATTCACAAACCAACATCCCATCATGCTTTTGCAAATGTTTCCTAACAGCCATGAAGCAAACTGTTGTGCATGACAATTTAACTGGAAAACTTTGCAATTATTTCTGTTCACTTGCAGCCAATATCGCTAAGGTTCATTAGCTTAATGGGCTGTTGTGTGCCTTTTTTTTTCCCCTTCAACATCTCTAAAAAGTCCCTAGGACATTCTCCCATGAATCAAAAGGGAAGAAAAGGAAGAATCAGAAAGCAGATGATTGCTTTGGGAGTTCAGACCCAGAAGCTTTTAGACAAAACACAATACATTATCTTATGGTAAAGTAGGTCTCAGATTGGAAGAGTGTATTAATAATGTGATGCCTTTGTGTGCTCTAGACACAAGTTTTCATTTAAAAGAGGAACTCTCAAGTTTTTCTTTTTGCCAATACAGTGTAGGCCAAGCACCCTCAGTGTAAAGAGGGTTGCCCGAATGCTTTCTCACAGGTTTGAACAGCCTACAGTGAGCAAGCTCATTTAAAATCAGTATGGGTATATCCTCACTGTATGTCTTTCTCTAACATCACTTCACTCTGTCTTTCATGTTCCTCCAAATAGTCTTGTATGGTAAGCTTCATAGTTTACTTTAAAAGAAACATTGGAAAAGCAAATTTTCCGGAAGGCAGGAGGCGCCTGAAGAAAGGCAGCTGTCAAGCACAGAAGATGTTTGATATTAATGGATAATGCTGACTGAAAATGTTTGAGAAAACGGCTTGTTTGATGAGAAGAGGAAGATGCAGCAACTAATTGTTCATAGGGATAAATAGGAAAAAAACATGGATAAGAGTTGCAGAATGCTCATTTAAAATGTTACACTTCTGTGTTTTTTGAATAAATTCCATATTTTCAAGAAATCAGAGAAAGAACACTGTAAACTTCTAAAAAATATCTTGGTAGTATGATATTGTAATAGAAGGAACAAGAGTTTAAAAAAAGTTAGCGTGCATGATAGAGCTTTTGAGGATTTACATATCCTGTCTTTTTGGTAGCAGTTTGAGGAGGGGGTTGTTCTTACTCTATATGCATAATCAGTATTTCATTAATCTCTTTTTTCCGTTGTATCTCTTACGATTTAGTAGGTCTATTACCTGAAGCTTCACAATTAGAACCTCTCAGATGATCACATGATATCATTAAAGTGGATGGTGGATGTTGTTTGCTTTGTGAACCAATAAAGATTAAACCAAGTTTATTTGCAATTATGGGTCCAATCATGCACAGGTTTAATTAAAAGACAGTTTATCTATGCCACTAAACATTACTCAAAGACTTGTAATCAGTCTACAGTAGTTTTTCACATCACAGCTGTAAAAATAACTTGTGTGTGTATATGTATGTATATGTATACACACAGAGCTGTCTTTTTCCTGACGAAGAATTAGGAACTGATAAGAAGTGATGCTCGAGTCTCCACTTTTTTGTAGTTTCTCAAATGTCTTTTTCTGTGTAGTTTATATATTTAGCAGCCTTGTAACCTGAAAGTAGTCCATGGAGAAACCTATATGCCCTACCTCTATCCAGTATAAAATTTCAACCTTGTTACCTTTTTTTGTGGGTTCCTGGTTTGTTGTACCCTTGTTGAATCATCTAGGTTTTAACTGGAAATTCTTTAGTATAGGATCTGTTTGTTATCTGACCTGTTACACAGGACCTTCTACAATACCTTTTACAATTTTGATATAGTCAGTTAGTGTTATTGAATAATTAAAGCAGCAGTATTGCACACATTTACAGCAATTCAAATTAATTATGAAGATTAATTTCCTGTTTATACTTAAGCATTCTTTGTGAAAAAAATTTCTAATGAGCACCCCATATCTGTTTAGAATCTACCTGGGAAGAAGCTGTCATTGTACATGGTACCTGTAATACAAGAGCTGAGAGAAAGATGAAAATTAAGAGAAATGAGAAAGGGGAAACTCAGCTGCATATTGCTGCTAAGAGAGGAGATGTGTCTTTGGTGAAGACTCTGTTATCATCTGGAATTTGTGTGAACGAACAAGACTATGCAGGTTTGAAAATCACTCTCCTACAGGCTTGTTTTATGATACAATTTTACATAATCTGTAGCATGGATATGTTTATGTAATTTACATCATTTTATTAAAATTATGAATTCTTGACTTAAAATTTTGCGGAGAAAAGAAACTCATTAAGCAAATGCAAGCACACTGAATGAATACCTGGCTTTTTTTGCCACCATGGAGGTAATGCAGACTGTTTCTCAGCATGGGCTTTAATAGGATCTTGCTACTCTGCTGAAGAGCACGTTTTCAGAGATGTGTACAGAAGTGAGCTTGAAAGTTTGGTGGAGCTTATGCATATCAGTCTGTGCACGTGTGAAACACATTCAGACAGGTCGTATTTCCTAAGGAAATAAGAAAAAAAACATTACAAGATTGTTTTCTTTTTTCCTACCTAAATACATAACACATTTCTGTTTTCTTAGTCTCAAAGTGGGTAGTATTTTATACTAGATGCCTGGCAGACTTGATATTATAAAATGTTATTGGTATTAGAAATGCGACTATTAATACTGTGCTTCTGAGTTTTTAGTTTTTCTACTCCAGTGTTTTGTTTATTATTTTTAGTACTGCAGTAGAAAAGAAAGCAATGTTTTCCTGCTTAATACTGGACAAGTTTTTCTCTGAAGTAAATTGAATTACACACAAAATAATTTTCCTTGGCATTTCAGGAGGATTATTTGTATAAGATTTATCTTAAATGCAGCAAAATGTAGTTACTAATTAGTGACTTTTGTGATCTTTCCAAATCAGATGCATACTGTATGTGTCATCTTGCTTTTATTAGGTTGGACAGCAATTCATGAAGCCTCCAATAGAGGATTTACTGATGTGATCTTAGAATTACTGAAAGCAGGTGCTGATGTTAATAGCAGAAGTCTCTGTGGTGTTTTACCAATACACGATGCTGTTTCTGGCAATTATTTGGAGGTATATTTTTCTTTTACATAAGATTTCCTGACACCAATTTCCAACAGAGGATCAGCGAAGCAAAATCCCTATTTCGTTAAAGTTACTAACACAATTTTAGTGTAGAATTGCATTTAGGAAATAAATCAGTATTCTTTAAAATTATCGAAATTAGAGAAAAATGTTCTTCAATAGTGACAGTTGAAATTGTGCAGTTAGTTGACTTTTTTAGTACAGCAGACAAATCATAAAAATTCAGAAACTCTCTGTGGTTCTTTCCCAGTTTTGAGCTTCTTAAAAACAGTGTTGAAGTTGAACATTCTCAGTTTCACTGATTAGTTCAGTGCTGCTGCAGATGGGAGTGGTGCACTTCACACTTATGAGAGAAGCAATAATACACTTTATTGATATAAAACAGTGAGTTAACAAAGTTCACTGATAAATGTGACAGTTGTGTTACACAATTCTATTATTTACTGCATAGAGAAAGGGGTCCAAACTGTAAGGAGGACCCTCCTGTTAAGTCATGATGTTCAGAAGGGACCCCTTTGCTTTCTAAACTCCTTCTCAGATGGCTGGATCCAGATTTAGTCCCAGGCTCAGTCAGCAGTTTATGTCTAAAGGACTATATGTGCACAATCATTTTTATCACTTAGCTAAGATTTCAAAGTTTAGCATCAATTAGGGAGAATCTCTTGTGGCAAGGAATTTCTCAGCCTCGAGGAGTAATACTGAGGTGTCCCTTCTCAAGTGGGGTCCCTGGTCTGCTGCCCATTGCTGTGTGAGAGAGCTCAAGGGGCCCTGGGCTGTGCACTATATATGAAGGAAGATGATTGACTTATGGTCGTGTTTGCATACCAGTAAGATGCCTGGATCACTCTTCCAGACAGTGCTCTTGGTCCCCCAAAGTCCGGAGTAAGCTGGATGCAGCTAACACAGCTGCCCCTAGTGGTTGTGGCTTAAGCAGGAGAGTAGTCTAGCACATAGTCATAAAGCCCCCTGCCATGGATGGGGCATTTTTTCACTAGCTCAGCTTGCCCAAAGCCTTGTCCTACATGACTTTGCACATTTCTTGGGATGGGGCCTCCACAACTTCTTTGGGCAATCTGTTTCAGTGTCCCATTGTCTTCATTGTAAAAAAATTCTTTTTGTGGAGAAAAGATCCTGGGCCTGTTTTTTAAAAATTAGTTTTAACAGTTTTTTATTAACTGGTCCCTTCCAACCCGAACCATTCTGTGGTTCTAGAAAACAGACTATTTCAGTTAGAAAGTTTCACCTACAGTGATCATCTAGGCCAACTGCCTGATCCTTTTGGGGCCAACCAGAAGCTAAATGATGTTAACATTTTCCAAATACTCCTTAAACATTGACAGGCTTGGGACATTGACCACCTCTCTAGGAAGCTCCTCTATCCCAGCTTAGACCCATTCCCACTCATCTATCACTGGATCCCAGGGAGAAGAGATGAGCATCACCCTCCCCACTTACCGTGCTCAGGAGGCTATGGAGAGCAATGAGTTCATTCCTCAGCCTCCTTTTCTCCAAACTACACAAGCCAAAGTCCTTAGTGGCTCCTCACAGGACACATGTCCCAGCGCTCTTACGAGCTTTTTTATCCTTCTCTGGGCACTTTCAAGGACCTTCACAATCTTCTTAACTTGTGGTGCCCAGCACTGCAGAGAAATAAGTAAAAAGTTCTTTTGGCAGAGTAAGTTCTGGGGAGCTGAAGTGTGAAGGTGATGCCAGATTGGCTCAAACATACTTCTTCTATTTCTGTCAAGACAATTCATGTTGCATCATATTTATCTTTTTCTGTGAGCAAGGGTAGAACGAAGGGGATGATTTCACCGGCCTGGAGCCAAACTATCAGTAGAGTTNCTGTTTCTGGCAATTATTTGGAGGTATATTTTTCTTTTACATAAGATTTCCTGACACCAATTTCCAACAGAGGATCAGCGAAGCAAAATCCCTATTTCGTTAAAGTTACTAACACAATTTTAGTGTAGAATTGCATTTAGGAAATAAATCTGTATTCTTTAAAATTATCGAAATTAGAGAAAAAAGTTCTTCAATAGTGACAGTTGAAATTGTGCAGTTAGTTGACTTTTTTAGTACAGCAGACAAATCATAAAAATTCAGAAACTCTCCGTGAACTCTCAGTTTCACTGATTAGTTCAGTGCTGCTGCAGATGGGAGTGGTGCACTTCACACTTATGAGAGAAGCAATAATACACTTTATTGATATAAAACAGTGAGTTAACAAAGTTCACTGATAAATGTGACAGTTGTGTTACACAATTCTATTATTTACTGCATAGAGAAAGGGGTCCAAACTATAAGGAGGACCCTCCTGTTAAGTCGTGATGTTCAGAAGGGACCCCTTTGCTTTCTAAACTCCTTCTCAGATGGCTGGATCCAGATTTAGTCCCAGGCTCAGTCAGCAGTTTATGTCTAAAGGACTATATGTGCACAATCATTTTTATCACTTAGCTAAGATTTCAAAGTTTAGCATCAATTAGGGAGAATCTCTTGTGGCAAGGAATTTCTCAGCCTCGAGGAGTAATACTGAGGTGTCCCTTCTCAAGTGGGGTCCCTGGTCTGCTGCCCATTGCTGTGTGAGAGAGCTCAAGGGGCCCTGGGCTGTGCACTATATATGAAGGAAGATGATTGACTTATGGTCGTGTTTGCATACCAGTAAGATGCCTGGATCACTCTTCCAGACAGTGCTCTTGGTCCCCCAAAGTCCGGAGTAAGCTGGATGCAGCTAACACAGCTGCCCCTAGTGGTTGTGGCTTAAGCAGGAGAGTAGTCTAGCACATAGTCATAAAGCCCCCTGCCATGGATGGGGCATTTTTTCACTAGCTCAGCTTGCCCAAAGCCTTGTCCTACATGACTTTGCACATTTCTTGGGATGGGGCCTCCACAACTTCTTTGGGCAATCTGTTTCAGTGTCCCATTGTCTTCATTGTAAAAAAATTCTTTTTGTGGAGAAAAGATCCTGGGCCTGTTTTTTAAAAATTAGTTTTAACAGTTTTTTATTAACTGGTCCCTTCCAACCCGAACCATTCTGTGGTTCTAGAAAACAGACTATTTCAGTTAGAAAGTTTCACCTACAGTGATCATCTAGGCCAACTGCCTGATCCTTTTGGGGCCAACCAGAAGCTAAATGATGTTAACATTTTCCAAATACTCCTTAAACATTGACAGGCTTGGGACATTGACCACCTCTCTAGGAAGCTCCTCTATCCCAGCTTAGACCCATTCCCACTCATCTATCACTGGATCCCAGGGAGAAGAGATGAGCATCACCCTCCCCACTTACCGTGCTCAGGAGGCTATGGAGAGCAATGAGTTCATTCCTCAGCCTCCTTTTCTCCAAACTACACAAGCCAAAGTCCTTAGTGGCTCCTCACAGGACACATGTCCCAGCACTCTCACGAGCTTTTTTATCCTTCTCTGGGCACATTCAAGGACCTTCACAATCTTCTTAACTTGTGGTGCCCAGCACTGCAGAGAAATAAGTAAAAAGTTCTTTTGGCAGAGTAAGTTCTGGGGAGCTGAAGTGTGAAGGTGATGCCAGATTGGCTCAAACATACTTCTTCTATTTCTGTCAAGACAATTCATGTTGCATCATATTTATCTTTTTCTGTGAGCAAGGGTAGAACGAAGGGGATGATTTCACCGGCCTGGAGCCAAACTATCAGTAGAGTTCTTGCAAAGATGTAACTGTATTATTCAGTATTTTGGAAGAAAACCAGCAGAGAACATCCTGAACTTTGAGTCATCGTTCTCGTTCTGATACATTTTCCTACTTAACTGCGCTCTGAGTATAAGAAATAAGAAATGCTAAAGTTGAGAAGTCATGCATATGAAAATTCTTCTACCATCTGAGCTCTGACCTCATCAGTGCTTTCATATGATATGAATTTAGGGGGTAGATGATTCCACTGATGCCACTATTCTCATTTCCACATCTTGCCATTAAGAGAACTTGCAAGTTCTTTGGAATTAGGAAAAAAATTATCAGTTCGTGAAACCGAAACTAATATTAAAGAAAGAAATGCACTTCTTTTCTTCACTTTGGTCTTAATGTAATTGACCAGCTCCTTTTAATTTAGATACATGGTGTTTTGTAATTGTTCTGTATAACCATGAAACCATAAAAAACCCCATAAAAGTTATAGGTTTAATGTCAATTTGTGAATTATTTGTGTATTTTAAAGGAAAAATGTAAGAAATGTAAGATAGAAATCTGTGTTGATAATAGCCAATTATTTGTTTTATATGTATTACAAGTGCAACAGTTGTAGAGCATCTTATTTGAACCTGTATTATTTGTGATGTATGTTAGATATAACGCATACAGTTGTATTATAAGTCCACAACAAGAATTACCACCATACAAATAACAAAAATGCATAATAGGTAGTCAGGATTCTGCTGCAGCATGGAGCAAATCCCAATGAGAGGGATGGTTCAGGAGAAAGTGTTTTGAATCAAGCTCGTGATGAAGAAATGAAAGAACTGCTGAAGTCGTATGGTGCTATGGACTCTGTACTTCCTGTTCCAACTATTGAAGTTACTGGTATGTTAGTTTCGTAATATATATCATAAGATTACCCTGTAGTCGTAAGGAAAAATCTTACATTCAAATATTATGGCACTGATATTTTTAATTCTCTTGACTATTGAACGCTATTTATTTGTTTAGCTACAGAAAACAGGATGCATGAATGGGTTTTGTTTTTTCTGAGAGAATGAGGTATAAGAACATATTTGCATCTTGAGATTTTTGTTATTATCCATATTTCCCTTCACAGGAAGGGAAATGAGTAGTTTTAAAAGTGGTAGCTTTCATTTCTTTATGCTACCTAAATTTGATCTCATTTGCATATACAAGATTTTTTTTAAATTTGATCTGCCATTGCATCTTTGTAACCTGTATTTGCTAATCCAGCCTATGATGCTCCTGCAAATTAATTTTAAATTTTATTTATTTCTTCTTAATTGTGGAGAGGGGAAATCAAAACGTCATTGTTACGACTACTGTAAAAGTGGTTATGCAGCTTTGGAGCCACAACATGAGAAATACAGTGTGGTAAGTATAGATAACAGAGTTTTGTTAAACTGCTATGTAGTGTACTACTGCATAATGACATTTGCTGACTGAAAAATATAAAAATGTAAGTTACATAATTAATCCATAAAATGTATGTAAAAACAGCATCATGCAGAGAGTTATAGTAGATAAATTGTGGTTTACGTATATAAGTATATTTATTATCACCTCTCTCTGTTCATGCTTCCTTTTAAATTTAGATTTATTGTGCAAACAGTAGTCAATACTGACACACATTTCTTACTGCTTATATAAATAGAAAAAAGCTCATGAGTTCTGAGGCTTTTCACCGCGTTTCCAGAATGGTTATTTTTGAAACAGCAATGAATTGTCATGATGATGATGAAGATCTTTCGATATTTTTTATCTTAACGTAGAACAGCAAGGAAGATTCTTGCACAAGTTGTTAGGAGAGCTCTTGCTGTGTCTGTAAGCTGTGTCTACATTGTCTAGATGATGCTGTCATGGTGAAATTCACTGTCTAATCTTTGCTGTGTGCTCAGAGGTTTCTGGAGGACTCTGAGCGTGGACTAGTTTGAATGCCACAGAAAAACCAGGCTGTGACAGCCTGTTGCAGAGCATATCTTTGGTACTATGTACCTATGTCATACCAGTGCCCCATTGCCTTTACACAGTAATTCCCAACCTGGAGTGACTTGTGTCCACCAATACTTAAACTGCAGACCATGTATCATGGCCTCTTTTGTATGGTGCACTTGGCTCTACTTCTTATGGTAATTTCTGTGTTTGTTAACAGGAGTCTGTTGCTGCCATACGAGATACAGAAAAGAAGCAGGAAGAACTGTTGCTATTTGAATTGAGAACTTCCAAAGATGCAGGTAGACATAAATTGAAGTGTTTAACTTATTTTTAGTGTGAAAATATCTTCAGCAATATAATTGTTTTTAAAATGTTATTGCACATAATATACTTGTGTATCTCCTCTGGAAAATACAGCTTCAGAGAGTAAGATTTTAATAACACTTCTCAGCTATGGGCACTTCCTGAAGTACTTCCAGTTCCACAGGAATGAATATTATGACAGAAAAGGTAGGCATGCCACTTGGAGGCATGTGTGCCAAGTCAACCTAATTACATAAAAAGGGATCATTATATAAGAATACATACTTCTGGCAGTATTATTCAGTTACATGAACCCCTGCGTGATCAAGAACAGCTATGTCTGTATGTAAAATAGCAGATGCAGCATTTTCATTCTAGTGTGGCTATACTTCCAGGAGCCTGAAATAATTTACAAGAGGAAAAAAGACAGTTCTTTATGGCAGAGACTGTGAATGATGGACAGTTTCAGAAATGCTGATGCCCCGAGGTGTAATTTGTTTTAGGCTATCAAATCTCAGTTCAGATTAATCTCAAGAATTTACTGAGCAACAGTGACTTCCTAGGCAATCATGATGCTGCTGCTGTGTAGCTGTTGGAGTCTATTGTGTCCATGCCATGACACTTCAAGAGGCATAGCTTGCTGCCAGAATGCCTTTGACCAAGGTTTCTCTCCCCAGCTGCCCTTGCCTGTCTAGCCCAGAGGGCTGTTTAACTGGAGCATCTCATACTCATAAAACAGTTTTGCTTCCTGACAGAAAGAAAGGAGTTTTTTAAAAATTTATCTTCCTAAATTCAGGCTGGAGCTTTCAAATTATATTTACGAGTAAATTTACCCCTTTAAAAGTAAATGTGAAATACGGAATCATGCAGATTGATAGCTTCCTTCTCAAATTTATGGTGTATGGACTGTTAACTAGAATAGGTGTTTTCTTGAAAAATGTTTGCAAATAGATAGATGATACAATAGACAGAAGCCTATGCACAGAGATGAGTGCAATTTCATAAATGAGCAAAAAGAACTATCAGACTTTTCTTTTTCAGGGGTAATCAGACTTCTCTTGTTCAGGGGTATGAGAGAAATTTAAATGGTGATCTGTTACCACTACTGACAAAAGCATTAGTAATGTAGCAGCTCTTAAACTAAGTCATAGTCTTTACTATTGATGAGGCGTGAGACTGGTCAAGAACACAGAAGTACATTGACAACCTTAAAATGTAGGGTAAAATCTCAAGGTATTTTCATGCAGTGAAGCCTACTATAAATAATTGTTGCAGCCGTGGTTTGGTTGTACAGAGGCTACAACCTTGTGAAAGCGTCTCTGGCTGAGAGCTGCACGGCGAGGCCACTGCGCACACACACACACACACACACTTAGACACCCCGGACAGTCTCCTCAGTAAGTCGACGGCACAGAGTCAGGATTGGTCCCTGAGAGGAATTTATTCCAGCTACATGCGTGCTGTGAGTCCAAGGAAGTAGATGAGGATGGGACGAACAGAGGATCAGCAAGAGAGTGAAAGAGGAGGGGTTCAGATTTTTTATATGGGGTCAGTAGGGATGGGGAGAAAACATCAGGGACCAACAGTCTGAGGGCGCAGGGGTGGTACACAAGTAGGGCTAGGGAAAGGGGAGCAGAACAAGGCATCCTGGTCCCTGGCATCCTGGGAGACCTTTTGGTCTCCCTAGTCCAGGGAGTGTGGCCAGGGCACATCCAGGGGCTGCTGTGGCTACAGGCTCTCACAAATAACAGATTCAAATTTTCTATTAAACTGCCTTAATAAGAGAAATATTTACATATTACTAAGTAGGCAAATACTGGTAGGTACTGTGAAAAAGGTTTGGGGAAACATTCTATAAATTCCAATTCAGTCCTGTAATTTCTTATTTTTCGTGATTATGTAAAGCTTGCGTTGACTTTTAGAATCTCGGGAATTGGATTACAATTTTAGCTGATTATCCCACTAGTATCCACTGGATGTGCTTTCTAAACCTTATGTTATATGTTATGTCTAAGAGATAGGGTGTATAAAAAAGAATTTATTATTGCTCTTCTTATTTTAGAAAAATATAGTAATGAAAAGGGACAATTTATGATTTAACTATAATATGATTTAGAAACTATGTCAAACTGGGATAGATATGCTTTTACCATTGTGTGTAGCTTGAAACAGTCTAGGTTCATTAAACTATTTTGTACTACTTCGAAAGAAAGTTTTAGGCACCTTGTTAAGATTGTGTAACTTCTGCAGGTGGCCTTAGTGTAATTGTCATGTTATGTAGCTACTTGCAACACAAAGAGCTTGAAAATTTTCAGTGCTTGTTGTCCATAGGGTAATTCTTGAATTTATTCTTTTTCCTCTTAGTAATTTCCTGAACAAGGTACTTGCACTTCAAAATCTTCCAGTACTTCAGCAATTTTTTTAAAGTTAAACTTGTATTTAATTCTTTCTATGAGCATTTCATTAAAAGCACTCCAATCGTAAGGAGCTACCAGCATGCATTACAGTATAAGGTACTGCTCTAACAGTGTCTTCACACTTTGGCTGTGTATTTGCTACATTGAAAATGCTACTACTGTTTATTGCCATCATCATTTTGATTATTTCAAAATATTGAACAGATGTGTATATGCAAAGGCTGTCTCAGATACAGGATACTTTGAATGAAATACTTGCAAACCAGAAAACAGAGAGGGATACCCTTGCTAAAAAATACAGGTAAGTAGAATACAAGTATTGTATTCGTAGAAAGCTATTCTTTGCAGTGCTAGTGATAAAAGTTGTTAGGAGATCAGCATATAGTGGCATGAAAGTAAATCTGTGTGGTTTTCATTCAGATTTTTTGGAGGCATTATCATTAATGGCTTTAGTTACCTCTGTTTCATGAAGGAAGAACTTCAAGGTTTAGCTAATGCATACTAATAGGTTGCTATGCTCACAGTGAGCATTGAAATTAGGTAGGTAGGGAACAATACAAAATGTGTGGAAAAATACAGAATCACAGAATATGCTGAGTTGGAAGTGACCCACAAGGATCATGAAGTCCACCTCCTACCCTGCACAGCACCATCCCCAAGAATCACACCACGTGCCTGACAGCATTGTCCAAACATTTCTTGCACTCTGTCGGGCTGGTGCTGGGACCACTTACTTGGAGAGCCTCTTCCAGTGCCCAGCCACTCCCTGTGTGAAGAACCTTTTCCTCATATCCAGCCTAAACCTCCCCTTACACAAATTCAGGCCGTTCCCTCGGGTCCTGTCACTGGTCACTACAGAGAAGAGATCAGAGTCTGTCCCCCCCCTTCCCTTCATGGGGATGTTGAAGACTGCAATGAGGCCTCCCCTCAGTCTCTCCAGGCTGAACAGAGCAAGTGACCTCAGCTGCTCCTCATATGGCTTCCCTTCAAGGCCCTTCACCGTCTTTGTGGCGCTCCTTTAGAGACTCTCTAGTACTGTCCTTCTTGTCCTGTGGCATCCAACACTGCCCCCAGCACTGGAGGTGAGGCTGCCCCAGTGCAGAGCAGAGCAGGACAATCCCCTCCCTTGCCCAGCTGGCGATGCTGTGCCTGATGCCCCCCAGGACAGGGTTGGCCCTCCTGGCTGCCAGGGCATTGCCGACTCAAATTCAACTTGTGATCGACCAGGACCTCTGGGTCCCTTTCCACAGTACTGCTCTCCATCATCTCATTCCCCAGTCTGTCAATATGTTCAGGATTGCCCCATTCCGAGTGCAGAATCCGTCACTTTTCGTTGTTGAACTTCACATGGTTGGTGATTGCCCAGTCTTCTGATTTGTTTAGGTCTCTCTGTGGGTTCTCTCTGCCCTCAAGGGAGTCACCAGCTCCTCCCATTTTTGTATTGTCTGCAAACTTGCCTAATATCCCTTCCAGTCCTGCATCCAAGTCATTAATGAAGATCTTGAAGAACACAGAGCCTACGATGGAGGCTGTGGAACCCCACTAGTGGCAGATCACCAGTCTGATGTCACCCCATTCACTGTAACCCTCTGTGCCTGACCTGTGAGCCAGTTGCTCACTCATTGTGTGACGTGTTTTTCCAGCTGTGTGCTGGACATTTTGTCCAGAAGGATCCTGTGAGAGACAGCATCAAAAGCTTTGCTGAAATCAAAAAAGATTACATCACCTGGCTACCCTTGATCAGCTAGGTGGGTTACATTGTTGTAAAAAGAAGTCAAGTTTGATAAGCAGGACTTTCCCCACATGGAGCCATGATACCTAAGCAAAAATTAGGAAATGGAGGTATTGAGCGATTACATTCATTTTGCAGTATCATGGAGGAAAGTAGTAGCAACTCAAGATACTGCTTGGAGTGTCCCTGCCTCTGGATTGTTTCTTTGGTGCTCCTAGACTAGGAGTGTTCAGCCAAGAGCCACATTTAGAGAAATGGCTTGACGCATGCTTGCAGACATTCATTTTTTTGTGAGAATAGCTAAACATGAGCTAGGATTGCTCACCTTAGTGTGAGCATGAACTGTGTGAATTATCAGCTTTGTGATGCTAGGTGTCACAAGGCCTCATTTGCTTCCTTCTGAGAAGGACCTCCTCAAGGCTGGTCATGTGGTAAGTGCTCACTGAACAGTGTAGTATCCTATTTAACAGATGCTTCTAGGCCAGCTGGTGTTTCCGTTCTGTTTGTGAGGGCAGGATTTGGTTGGTCCAAAAAAAGAAAAAGCAGCAGCATACCACTTTCAGGTAGTCCCATGGCAAAATATACAGGCTGGTTGAGCAAAGAGACTGAAATACTTCTGTCGCAAGCCATGAGATACACAGATTACACAGATAATTAGAAAAAAAAAAAAAGCTTTCATGAGAAGAGGAGTTAGGGTTCCAAATCATCCTTGTGAGCAAAATAGTGACTGAATTAAGAAACAAGGACAGTATAGTAGCTGCACGAATGTATCTGTTTTCTAATATTGAGAGTGAGACTGTGTTCCAGAGTGAAGTGATAAATATTTCTGCAGATACCCTGCAGCTAACACAACAGCCATCCATCAATAGTAATGAGCTATATCACAAATCACATTATGTTTCCTTTTTATTATTTATATAGGGAACGTCTTATTTTTAATTAATTGGCTTATAACTTTTGTCACACAAGCCACAGAAAATCAGGAGGCACCATCACATTTTCCATCTTCCAGTTGTTCAATTAGTTGGCTCAGGAAGATATACTACTAACATTGTTCCTTTTCTGTACTAAAATGTAGGTACTAGCATCTTCTGTACTTAGGTGTTAAGATATATCTCTTACCTGAGAAAAATTAGCAAAAATGTAACATATATGTTAATTACTTTGTCATTTAGTCACACTGCAGCATCTTCTGTACCTATATAGCACTAAAGCAACAAAAGTTTCCAGAGGAAAAACTTCTAGAAAAGTGTGTGGAGCCTCACTGGCCTGTGTAGAAGTCTATAGTTGTCAGGGATTACTCAGTGATTGACTGTATGCTGATGTGTTGATAATATCATGTATTCTAAGCACATGTGATACCAAGCAGTATCACAGTACAGAGAGCAACACTGTCAAGCTGTGTTTTTTCTGTCGTTGTTCTGAACCATCTAGTCTTAGTGTACCTTTGCCCTGATCCCCTCAACAGTCTCTTTTGAGACTGGGATGGTGTTACCAGCATGGAACCTCTGCAGTGGGTGGGCTTAAAAGCAAACCATACTGCAATTCCTTTTCTCACAACTTTTGTTACTTCCCTATCTTCCCAAAATGGTGTGAGAGTGGTAGTGATAGCACTTATCCCATGAGGGGGAATTAGGAGAAAAGAGTATTGTGCTGAGCTGGTGGCTCTGGTGCCAAAGAAGGTGGGGTAAATAAAGAATTCCCTTCCAGCAGAAAGGAGGTAAAGCCCCCCAGGGAAGGAGTCTCACAGGAAGGAGGCTCGGTCTGGGACCAGGGTCTCATGGAGGGTGCGGCATTCTCAGATAACACAGGCAACAGCCTAAACTGTTCTGTCCTGTCCTCTTTACTTAAAGGTCATGTGGCATTATTACAATTCTAGCTTTATGAAGTCTTTTGTTGTTTACACCATAAAAAAATCCTTATGGTATTGTCCTTCAGTAGCTCCTTTTAAAAGGCTCCAAAGCAGACCTTCGAAGATGTGAATTCAGTGCACTACTATGATCTGTGATGATAGAAGAGCAGTCGGTGATAATACAGGCACAGTTTTGATTCTTTGAACTGAGGGTGGTATAGGAGTATATATCTTTTGAATTAAGGAGTGGTATAGGCAAGGCTATTTCTGAAGTTTTGATGATTAACCCTAATTCTATGGGATTCCCACTTGCATCTTAATTCTGCATCCTACTATGAGATTCTGCACTTTGTCGTCTATAAACCTGGGATTTGAACATTAAACTTCATACACGATAAAAATAGTGTTCAAATTTTAAATGTTGGCAGAGTCCTTTGAAAAATATTCTTGTTCTTTGTGGGTTACATCTATTAAACTGTTTTAATTTTTTATTTACAGTAACTCCAATGTCCTTATTTTTTATTTTCTATAGGGCTTCAGTGGAATCATTTAAAAAAGGTGCACTGAGGAAACAATTAGTTAACCTTGCTTCTAGGCAAAAGAGCCTGTTGACTGTTGCCCAAAACCAGGAAAAATTAATGCAGAAAATACGAAATTACAGAAAAACAAAGAAAATGTTCAGTTCATCATCAGAGAAGCAAATCTCAAACTTAGTTATTTTTCGTGGAAGTGATACAAGGCAAAGTTTAACTGATAATGAAATCATGTGTCCTAATGCAGTAACATTTAGTATGGGGCTTGGTGCCAACACGCCTAATGGAAACAGAGTAGAAGCACATGTCTCTTTAGAAAATAGATTTTCATCTCAGGAATGCATCCAGCATCCACACATCTACTTGGATAAGACAGGAGCAAATAAAGAAGCAATTACAAGCAAAGAGACTTCTGATCATGCTTTGGCATCTGAAAACAGATTAAGAGAATATCCCTTTGACGACATGTCAAAGCTGACAAATGCTGCAGAAGTGATGACATTGCCTTCAGAACCTGCTATTTCCACTGCTAAAACAAAGTGCTCACAGCAAAAAGACATTGATTGTGTAGCAATTGTAGAACAAGGAAACAAGTTTTTAAATCCCAGTTCAATGACCAACACATTAAATATTGTAGAACCCCGAAGCACTGTTGTCAATAAGAATGTCTGTCAGGTGACCAGTGACTGCAAGCGGGTTCTTTCACATGAGGATCTACACAGATATGTGAGTAAGAAAGAAGTTTTCCAGCAGAAGCAGCCACAGCAAGTAATTTTGTTAGCATCTACAAAGAACTTCTCTAATACTTTGCAGCAAATGGTCTTTCAGAGTAGTGAGAATTCATTTAATGCCGAGCTGGTGCATTCTAATCTTGACTCAAATACAGATTCTCCAGTAAATGTCAGTGAGAAGTCTTCACAGAGCTATAGTAATCAGGAATGGGAACAAAACCAAGTGAGGTATGGACGGAGGACTAGGAAAAAGCATCAATTGACAGATCTGCTTGATTTGGGAAGGATAAAGCCAGGAGAAAATGTTTTAGAATTCAAGCTGCAGGTAATTGTTGAGAAATAATAATAATAATATTAATATTCATGGATAATGAAAATACCCTACACACTAAAACAGGGAAACAGCAGTTCTCATGGTTTAGTCTGCATCTTCAGCACTTACTAGCGAATCTTTTTATTCATTGGTTATAGATAACTGTTCATAAGTTTAAAAGGAAAATGCTATGGGTTAAGTCTTCTGTCAGCCCATAATTTTAAGACTTAGAATATTGCATAAGTAAAATTTGTGTTTAACCTTGCTTTACCAGTTTGCTAGTATTTCTTATTGCTAGAACCCGAGTGGAATCTTTGGTTGATCTACATTGTGTAATACCTGATTTTAATAGTGGATGGAGCAGGAATGTAACTGTTGTTATGACTTAATGTCATTCTTGGAAACAACTGTCAAGTCCCTCAAATAAAAAATGTGACATCAAGGATTTCATAGTGCTGTAATAGACACGAATACATGCAAAATTACTTGCTTACATGCTTGCTGGTTCTATACACTTACAGTATGGTATGAACCATATTTGGAAAAAAAAGAAAAGCTTTTTATATTAATACAAAAGCATGTCCCTATCCCTCCAAATACAGAGCAGATTTGCACAGCAGCTGCCAGAGGCCTGACTTAGTATTGAGCATATGAGGGAATCATTGACTGAATTCCCAGATGTGAGCTAGTGTTGTGGTTTGACGCTGGCCAAATGCCAGACACCCACGAAAGCCATTCACTCACCCTTCCATGCCACAGTTGGGCAGAGGAGAGAAAAATTTAATGAAGACTTCATGAGTTGAGACAAGGACCAGAAAAAAACACTCCAAGGGCAAAACAGGCTCATCTTAGAGATACGAAGTGAATTTATTACTAACAAAATCACAGGAGAATAATGAGAAGTAAAAACAAGCCCTTAAAACACCTTTTCTTCCCCCAGTCCCCTTCCTCCTTCCCACTGACAGCTCAGAGAAGGAGGGCATGGGGGTTTTGGTCAGTTTGTCACCTGAGATCTTCTTCCACTGCTCAGGGAGAGGAGTCCTTCCCCTGCTATGCTGTGGGGTCCCTCCCACAGGAGACAGTTCTCTGTGAACCTCTCTGACGTGGGTCCAATCTGACGAGCAGCAATCCTGCCAAAATTGCTGCAATGTGAATCCCTCCCACAGGCACCAGTCCTCCCAAAACTGCTGCGGCATGGGTCACTTCCACGGGCTGCAGTCCTCCAAGGACAGGCTGCTCCAGCCTGGAAGCAGGGCCCTCTCTCCACTGGGTCTCCCACTGGATCACAGCCTCCTCCAGGCATCCACCCGCTCCGGCACGGGCACGTCCCCCCCGGGCTGCGGGTGGATCTCTGCATCCCCTGTGAATCCCCATGGGCTGCAGGGGCACAGCTGCTGCGCCATGGTCTGCACCACAGCCTGCAGAGGAACCTCAGCTCTGGTGCCTGGAGCACCTCCTTCCCCTCCTTCTCCACTGACCTTGGTGTCCCCGTGTTATTTCCCTCACATGTTCTCAACTCCTCCTCTGGCTAGGAAAAAACTATGTCCCACTTTGTTATCACAGAGGCGTTACCAGCATCTCTAATTGGCCCAGCCTTGGCCAACAGTGGGTCCATCTTCAGAGCCATCAGGGATTGGCTCTGCTGGACACGGTGGAAGCTTCCATCAGCTTCTCACAGAAGCCGCCTCTGTGGCCCCCCTGCTACCAAAAACCAGGCTGTGCAAAACCAATACAGCTAGTTATTTTCCAGAGCAGCATACTGATAAAAACATGAAAAGTTGTTTTCAGCCAACTCACCAGTTTAGTTAATATAGCAGAGCTCCTTTTTCTACACCTATAATCTGCTAAGGAATGCTTTTCTGCTGAGAGCTGCCATTTCTTGTTGTGTTCCTGGAACACAGGGTAGTGTAAGTCACAAGGCTTTTCATTACGCCATATGATAAGTATGGAGACATGCTTTTTTTTTTTAAAGAGCATGTAATATTCCTTTGAACTGCAAGATGACTAAGTGGAATGATGAAGAGTTCAGTATGCGTACTATAACTTTTCAAGACAGTTGTCTGTGATACCAGCTTGATGCATGGGGATCCTAAGGAATTATAACCCTGTGCTGTAAATACTGGTGTTCGGCATGTAGTCAGTGATCTATACTAGGTTGAAAATGACACTCATTTATATCTTGTAAGACAGTGCTATAGAAATCAAAATTTAGAAGCCAGTGTCTGTTCCATTGCAAAGAGGACATGATCAGTAAATTTCTCTTCTTTATCATTATAGAGATGTACTTGATAACAACATACAGTTGGTACATAGTCCTTACTTACGGTTAGCTTTGGGCAGGCAATGCCATTGAATGCTGTAGACCTAGGTTGTGAAACTGTGAACTCGACTGAGTGCTCATTGAAATATTTGGGTTAATCATCATAATTTAAATTCTTAGAGCCACCCCAAGCCAGTGGACATGTAAGGAGGTGGTTCAATATTTGCTGGTGCATCATCCTGTTACTTGGATTGTTTAACCTTATGAGTGTAAGTGACCTTACTGAGTTCTAACAGAGTTCATCAGCGGCTAATTGTTGCCTTATTTAACTGTGTTTGTGCAACTGAGGCAAATATGACAAAACCATTACTTACTCAACTATAAACGACCATAACTTGCGCTTCTGGAGAGATGTAAATGTTTGCAGAACTGGGGTGCATTTAGATTATGAAAGAGGCATTAACAATAATTTCTTTTGTACTTAATTTTGCATAAGGCAAGTCTGTCACCTTGTAAGTGATATCCCTTGATATAAGTGAAATTTTTGTGCAAATCTGTTTCATGTTTGAATGGTTGCTAAGACTTCACTCTGACATGCATGTACCTCATGTAGCAGTTTCTTGTTGCACAGATTTGCCTCATGTAAATGCCCGAGTTCAGTATTGCAAACTAACTTATTCAAAGCCTTGTTATGTATAAGAAGAACTAAGATACAAATTCAGTTCTGACAAACACACACAGGGAGATTCATCCTCTGATTGGCTAAAGCATCTTGTTCCAGTGGAATTAATCATCTTATTTTACACAGTTTTTGGTAGTGGCATTAAATTACTTAACCTTTTTTCAGAGAAAAACAGAATTAGCTGCAACTTTTCAGCTATATTGTTCTTTGTTCATTTTTCATGTTTCAAGGATCTTATTTCGTATTTGTTAATTTATGAATTGAAATTATTTCTTACTCTTCTTTTAGGAATTTAGTCATAAAGCTACACTCTTAAAGAATGGCAAGATCAGAACCAGTAAGGGACAAATACTGCAGAATCCAGTTCAGTGGGTTAAAGATATACTAGGAAGTGATATTTCTGTGACATGGAAGTATGTGTGGAATAAGGTAGGCCTGATTTGATTCCCAAAGTTAGCAATGATGAATGGCTATAACAAGTTTAACTAATCTAGATCTCCTGACTAACAAAAGAGGGTACAAACCTAAATTTTAGATGTCTTCTTACTTGTAATGAATGAACAGCAAAGAAAGAGCTACATAGCTGTAGCTATATAGTGATGAACTAGTCATGAGTGTTGAAAGAATGTGGAATGCTCACACTGTAAACTAGCAGGGATTTGAAAGAGTAGGTTTAAAGATGATAAGGATTGATAGAAAAAGCTGAAAGGTAGTTTGAATAAAAAGGAGCAAATTTACTGAAATATCAGGGTGTCATGCACGACTGTTGCAAAAACACTGGCAGAGTTTAAAGGGATTTGCAGATGGGATGTATTATGCTTGGGTGTTTTTTTAATTTAGAATTCAAATTAGCATAATTTCTAATATTATTAGCATAATAATCCTTGATCTTGATGGATGCAGATTAGACTTATGAGTGCATAAACTCGGTTGTATAAGAAAAGTGAAGTTTTTATGCCTATCAGAAAAAAACCCCAAAAATTATTTAAAAAAAAATTAAAACAATCAGTTACCCATCTAGATTTCTTTGTACAGGTTACATATCTTGGGACAGAATTGTCAAAATTTAGTGTTGATGAAGTACCAGTTTCCAATGACCTGGAGTTACCAACACAGGAAGGAAAGCCTTTAGGTATGTACCTAAATGCACTTGAAATCTAATATTCTCCATGACTGAAAGCAGTAGAAAGTGATTTCTAAAGAACTTAAAGCCCAGAATTCCTCTATTGCTTTCTAATTTTTTTTCTAGGGTATATGGTTATCACAGATCTTGATCTTGAAATGTAAATAGTGCCAGAACTTGTCCATGAAGTCTAAAAAAGTACACTTCTTCCATAAATTTGTTGTGTGAAGAGAATAGTTACTAATGATTTGGTGCTGCGTATAGCAATTTTATGTAACACTTCATATTAAAATGCTTACTATAAAGTGAAGTTTCTAGTAAGTTATTTTAGTATTTTTTTTATTCTATTGCAAACTCAGATACGCTAGCATAAGCTTTAATCTCATACACATTTTCAAATCATATTGAATTACCTGTGTGGTGGAAAATCCCAGTATGCCCAAGCAACACTAATAACTAGGAGGATATTTTATTCTCTAAAAATAGTCAAAAGAAATAAAGTGCATTGATATGGCAAAATGACAGTGAACAATTTTTTCAGAACTGCCTGGCAGACTTAAGAACTTCAGTGTAACTTTGATAAGCAATGTGTTCTCAGGGAAACACAAGTCCCTTTGACAGCCAGTTGTACTTGGAGTCCATAAAGCTTTTGGCCTTTTGGGATTGGTTCTGTTAATTTGGTGAGACACTGCATTTTATGTAAACTGAGATACCAGGGCTGGTCTGTTTTTAACATACTGGAGGTAAATTTAAAGATAATACTTCAGAAGAACTAACTTGATATTCAAACTACCATGTTCTGCTGGTATTTGCTTCAGGCTAAGAGCATCCAGATGATGAGTTTATTTTGCCTTGCTTCAGTAACTTCAGCTTATACCAGGCGTAAGTGACTTAGAACTGGATTTAATTCCCTAACTTGTGAATAGGGCTTTGAAAATTTCACTAGTTCATCTGAATTATTTGTATTGTGAAGAATTAATGATAAACATTGTAACTTCTAGAACAGAGAAATCAATTTATTCAAAAACTACTCTTGACAAACAAAAATCAGTCTGAAGATCAGTAAGTGTTTTTCCCAAGTAGTCCAGGGTCATCTGGAAAAGAGTATTTAAGGAAGCTTTTTTGCAATGTGTAATTTAAGATGACAGTAGCCACTGCCTAGCCATTAGAGTTAGGTGAGAAGTTGAGGGTGGGAGAGTCAAAGTGTTCTCAGTTTCAGTTCCATTTCAGATACTACATGGATATGTAGGACATTAAACAGTGCCTTGAATTGGTTTAGAAGAAGATTAACCTGTTTTTTTGTGAGTATAGTTCTGGCTGGTCATTGGGCAGCCCTCAAACAAGTTTCCAAGCTCAGTTCATGAGTTAGCTTGTTCCAAGTACTCTTTCCAACAGGCACTTTGCCTGCAGCCAGGCTGTTCAAACGCAGACGAAAGTTTGCTGGTACGGATGTGAACTATTCTGTACTGCTTGCCTGGAGACATTCCCAGGCATTCTTTTTTCTTTCTAATATGCTTAGACCCTGTGTGTATTATATAGTAGTTTTTTTCTGCTTTTTGGAGAATTTTTATTTTTATTGTATTAATGAATTGATTTTTTTTCTGTGCCTGCCAGAGCATCATTAAAAAAGAAGACTGGGGCCTGGGAATTTGAACGATTTTGGAGGAGAATGCTCTTTTTTAAGATACTTCTCCCTCACTCTCCTTGTAGCTTCTCATTCCTTGGCCTGGTGTTCATTGAGGTACTGTATGAAGAGCAAGGAAAAGTGGGAAGAAAATTATATATGCAGTGGCTGCATCTAGGCACCTTGTAATAGAAAGAAGCAGCTAGCAATGAACTCTTTGTACAGCCCAGTTTAGGAAGCGTGTCCTAGGAACCTCTACCAAATCAAGGCCCCTTGGCAAGACAAGAGAAGAATTGCTGTTCTGTGGTGGCCAACATAAGAAAACCAGTTCTTCAGCTTGGTTAAAATTAATAAGGTGCTTCAAGGTTTATATAGCATCAGACTTCTAGATACCATAGAGGTGTTAGTACAAAAAACTTGAAGAGCCCATGAAGTAAAGCAGTCCCAGACCAATGCAGGCATTTAATAGAAGCATTAGAGATTGCTGTTTTAGAATTGGTCATCTAAATCCTAACTAAATTTCAGTGTATGTCTCTTATTTGAGTCTGAGTCTTTAGTCTCTTCTAGGATCATGCTAGCAGAAAGCAAGAATTACTGTATTCAAGCCTGAGTGAAAACTAAACATTAAGCAATAAGCAATACTTTTAGACTATCTGTATATAGAAAACCAGAAGAAACAGTTGTTATACGGCCTAGAATTTCTCTGTGCTTTCTGATACTTGAAATGATGACATACTGTTTGCTAAAAATGACCAAGAATGACAAGGATTCAGAAGCAGATGTCAGCTGAAGAACAGATGTAAGTTGCAAAGCAAATGTTGGTGTTATATATTTCACATTGAAATTCCAGGAAAGTGGCTTGAAAGAAGAGCTTATTCAGTTTTTACAGTAACTGTGATATGTACATTCATTTTGCAGTTTGCTATTTCAGGAAGACAGTCTTTGGAAAACAGCATGACTAGTCTGATTCTTGTGTTCATGCAATCCCTTACTGCCTTTGATAACCATTATCCACCTGTAAAGATTAAAACAGCTCTTGTTCGCCTTTAATTTGTGAAAGGTCCTAAAGTTGTATGGAAGAAGAGTTTTTTTTAAAGGAATCCAAGCAATTTCATAATGGCTGAACCATAAGCTGTTTTGGAAGGTTTATTTTAGTGTTATTTAAGGTATGGAGTATAAAATGATCAACTGAACTCAGCAGGAAGGCTTGAAAGCAAGTAAGAAAGTTGTGCTGTGATATGTGATATGGTATATTTCTGTTTTTCTTGAGGCAAGCAATGAAACACATACATTTAGTAGGCTACTTTTCAGCTTTGAGTCTTGTGATGTCTATTGTTATTTTGCCAAGGAAGATACAGATTTAAAAAAAAAATGCCCAAATCATCTTACAGTAGCAACTACTGGGCTGATAAAGGAGCGAAGGAAAGTCTGCCCTTACATGTGTTAGGTAGTGTAAACCTAAGTGAAAATATGGAGAAACAAATTAGGAAAAATAAAAATCATAACTGCTCTGTGCATGAAACCATCAGTGTTAAGTGATACTTTTTGTTCTTCGAACAAAAGTGTCTTTTCATGTCCTCAGGAAATAATTTTATCACAAGGGGCCCCAGCACTACCAGAGTCCTGATAGTGGCTCCATTGCTCAGCCTCTTAGGAGCTTTGACCTGAGTAATAAGCAGCCAAACACCACATCCTTGCCACAAACACAAGTTGTGAGAGCTATGTGCTAAAGGAGAAGCAGCTGTTGCCAGGGAATTTATGAGTAAGTGTTTTTTTAGCAGTCTAAAAACCTAATGGTGGATGCAAGGGCTATGCAAGAGATATGAAAGGAAAGAGAAAAGTAGGTGGCATGGAACTGATTTGTGTGTGGGAGGGAAAGAGTGCTGGGGAAAAATGATGCTGCTGCTGAGGGTTTGGATTGATCTAAATGACCCAACAGTAACATTTTTCAGAGCTCAGTATGGTCGACTCTCCTGTGTCCAAATAAGAAACGTTTTGCTATTTTGATGTAGTTAACAAAATAAATTCGTATAATTTTGAGTACTCAGCTAAATGTCTCAAAAAAAATAATAGCATAGAGAAATGTCTTCTGGATTTAGATGGAGAAATATGATACATAAACATTGCTAAATAATCTCATATAATCTAATTTAAAGGGTGATGTGGAAATACTCCTGAAGATGCTCTGACCTTTGTGTAATTGACCAAGCTTGTAACTTTGTCTTTTCAGTATTGCATTTTTACGTTGATTGCACTTTAAACCCTATCTGCAGTACTTGTATGAATTGAACAGTGCCTATTGCACTTGATCTGGCATTTTTGCCTCTACTGCCTGTGATTACACTATGAAGGGATGACCCTGACTGACCACAGTGCCAAGTCAGAGTGACCAGCTCAAACCTCGGTGCCAGATAACACTGCACTGGCGCGGGTAACCGTGCTGAGCTAGGTCTGCTGTGGGAGCCAGGAGGACAGAAAACAGAAGTGAATCTAATCTTTTTTGGTCATTGTAGACTAAAAGTGCATCACACTTTTAAGTAATTCTTTCTTCTTTTGTACAGAGGCCCGACAGCTACTTTGCAAAGAATTAAGCTGAGAAAACTCTGCAGAAAATGCTTTGTTGTCACACCTTTTTTTTTTTTTTAATAGAAATAAACAGGCTTAGTATCTTTAATGCCAGGGCAGAGTATTTAGAAGAAGGTGGTCTTTAACATTACAAAAAATAGATTGTGTAGTAGATTGCTTTCACATTTATTTATATCAAAAAACCTAGATTGAATTGCTCTTTGATATGAATTGAAAAGTAACAAAGGTTATGGTTTATAGGAGTTATGTTTGTCTGCTGAACAAATGGTCAGCCACATTGACATTTTCTGAAATATGGCTACTGGTTTGGCTAGTAGCCATATTTCAGAAAAATATGGCTACAAAATAATAGTTTTGTAGCATGTGTGGTCTTTGCCATCCTACCATCTGCGTGCTCAGTCCCAAATGGAAGCAGTTACAGCAAAAGTGTAGAGTAATATTGTAGCAAAAGTAACCATTAACAGACAGTGGAGATAATGCAAAATTAAAGATATCTATTATAATAAGAATTAATAAATTGGAAATCTACAGGAATGTTGTTCCATATAAAAATTTTTGTTCATACCTGCTATAATTACTCTGTCAATTGAAGAAATAAAGCTGCTGAACATGCAGTATAATACGGAAAAAATTTAACCACCATCTCGGTTTGTACATCTCTGCCTTGTGGATCTCGAATCTTTGGCGTACAGGTCTGAAGAGTAGTGTCTCAAGTTTCACAGTCTGACCAAATTTTTTAAAATAAACTGTAAAAAGCAAACTCCTATTTCAGAAGGAAGTTCCTTTGCAAGCAAGTGTCTCAGGATTAGTGTTTCATTAAGTCTCTTAATGAAATTTTGTAGGTGCTATGAGAAGGGTCGTAATCCATAGATGGATTTGCTGCATTGGTTTGCCCTCTAGTTCTGTTTCCAAAGAACCGGGCACATACACAATGCCATCACTGTTTTACTTTGTGCTAAATAAAATCTGAATGTAAAGCTCAGCTGTATAAATTGGCTTTTAGCTAGTTTTCTTTGTGTGCTTTACTAGTCCTGGAAAATGATAGAAGAGTAATTAATTTCAGTTTTTTTGCTAGTCAGTCATCCTGTGCTGTGCACCAGTACAAGGTTGTGCTGCTGAAATGGCTGACTTAACAGGAGAGTATTTAAATCCATGTGAATCATTCCAGTAAAATGAAACTTAGCTATTATATATGTCAGTACTGTCCTAGACAAGTGTAAAATTAAGCTGCTAGAAAACACTGCATGTGCATTCTTGCAGCAGTCTTCCATTATACTTTAAATTGTAAACTTTTCAGGACGGGGATCTCGTATGCATATTTGAACCTTTGAAGATACTTTGTAACATAGTCCAAACAACAAATCTAGCCCATTGTACAATAATACATTTTGCGCTCTGGTGAACTCCACATCAGAACCCTGAGTTCTAGTTAGGGGTTCTTAGACAATTATGTCAGAAAATATGTTCACTAGAAAACTTTACTATTCTCATCTTCAGGTTTTTGGAGAAAAGCTGGAAAAAAGATGATGAGTAACATTAGTGGTTGAAAAGTCAAGATGTAAACTGAGAACCCTAAGTTTATTATTTCTAGAAAAACTGGTATGGCTTAAGGAACTTGATTCTGTATATCTGAATTTTTTGGACTGGGTATTATTGAAGTAGTAGCTTATCATACCATCAATACTGGTGACAGTAATGTGAAAGAGAAGTACTTGAAATATTTAAAAACTCCCAGCGAACAAACCACATACAAACAAAAACAAAACCCTGACATCTAATATGTATTTTTTCCTCCTTACCTGTAGTACAATATTCACCAACTTCCAATTTATGTGACTCTAAAAGATGAGGAGATGAACTATATAGTCTTTGTATTTTGTACTTTGGAAGAAAAGTGAGATTGTAGATAAAAATGTCTATGTGCAATATTTTTCCATCTCTGGGGTATTTCAAGGTGCAGCTATTACAATGTTTTCTCTTCTTTGTGGCTTACAGACAAAATACTTAAAAGTACTTTCCAGTACTGTAAAGTTCCGGGCATTTGCTTTACATACTTACATACTTTACAAAAAAGTACACAGTTCTGTCTGCAGAATTTACAAAGCTGTATTTTCCAGTAACTGCCTACCATGGCTGAGGTATAGGCTTCCTTCCTCTTGCTTTCCAAAATCCTTTACCTGCAGTTATTTGACTATCAGCAGGGTAGAAGGTAGAATGTCACATGACTGATTCACACTTGAGCTATGTGGCCAGCAAGAGCCAAACAAAAATCACTTTTCAGGGGGCCAAATATTGTGGGGAGGCAGAGGAGGGTGGGGGTGAGAGAAGAAGCAGCTATTAGAGACTGCATGCCATGGAAGCCAATTCTAAGTATCTAATGTCTGTATTTCTTATATGTAAGTGAGGTTTTTCTGAAGCTGGAAAATCACTTCAGAAGAAACCAGATGATACTGTGATTGCACAGAATCATAGGCTACCATAGGTTCAGTGAGACCTTTAGAGGTCTTTAGTCCAACCTTCTGTTCAAAGTAGGACAAGTTTCCAAGTTAGATAAGGTTTCTCAATGTCTTTTCCAGTCAAATTCTGCCTATTTTCAGGGTATTCCTATGCTTAACCATGCTCATGATGAATTTTTCCCCATATATCTAGTTGGAAACTTGCTTGTTAAAACTTGTAGCCGTTGTGCCTTGCGTTCCCCTAAGAAGTCCAGCAAGACTATTGAAACTGACTCCTAGTTGAGTGCTTTGAACATTGGCTTTCTGGCTTTTTTACTTTGTGAAACAAGTTGTAAAAAAATCCTTTGATAACTGACCCATCTTCTCAATTTATGAGGTGCGCTATAACATTTTCATCTGCTTTGGTGGTCCCTTGGAGACCGAGAGAAGGCTGACAAACAGAGCTATGGTAGATAATCTTCCTGGAACCCATCTTTTCTTGTCTTACTTAAGAAAGCAATAAATGCAAGGCAATGTGATATACATCAAGCTTCAAGAGGCATTGGCTTCACCTGCTGCTTTGCTTTAAACAGAGAAGACAGAATATTTTGACACCACATTGGTAATATGAGGTGAAAGTATTTAGGAGATTACCTGATGATTTTTTACCTTTGGAAAGTGTTCAGATTTTTATCACACTTTTATCTTGGTTTTTTTCAGGAATCACTTTTAACAAAGTTACAACAAAGCTTTTAAACAAAACAATTCAGTCTTTCAAACGCCACATGATAATAAAGTAGGAGAAGGCTCTAGGAGTTCTTCTGAGGTTGTACATAAAACTCAACATATGAATCACAGCCCCTGTAGATTTTGCCAGTTCATGAGAAACAGGAGCTGTTGATTTTTCAAATGGCTGTTCTGACCTGAACTGAAACTTGATTTATAACTTGTCTTCTGTTTCTTCCAATCTGCGTTTCAGTCTGCTGTGAACTGCAAGAATTTTAAAGTGTTCTGGTTTTAACTACCCAAGTTTGGACCTGGAACTTTTTATGCACCATATTGGCACATTAAGTTCAGGTTTTCTAAAATGGTTAGAAATAATCTTAGAGAGCCATTTTCTTTTCAAGTGAGTATACAAGCAAATCATTATATAATCAAGTCTACAACAATAACATAAGTTAAAAAGAAAGAATCATGTGCTGGGAACCTACATCCTTCTAGTCATACCAAGAAATAGTCTCTTAGAATTATTTTTAAAGCAATCTTTGTGCCTTTCAAGAAAGGATAGTAGTATATGCCTTTGTTGATGTTAAGCTCAAACTCAGTAATTTGATATTTAAATAGAGTGATTGACTTAGCTGAGAAACTGAAAGGTCATCTGGACAGCTGTGTAAAAATATTTTTTGTGAGAAAAATGGGACCAGACATTTTGTTTTATTTTAGAAGTACTTACTTTATTTTATTTCTTTATAAATTCAGTCTTGAAGAGAGATTCTTTTATGGGAGGATGTGCACAGTTCTCAGTATTGGCATGTGTGTCAATCATACTTCTCTCACCTTCTGGGGAAAAAATCATGTTACATCTATGTGAAGCAAGAGCTACTAAGATTTAAATTGTTATTTTGGTTCTCTGAGAGGCTATTGAAACATTGCTGGATTTCTACATTGGGGGACTTGACTTTGTCACATTGTTAAATGAATAACCTAACAGTATCTTGATATACCAATCCCAGGTCCCTGAAAAACAATATTCCAGAATGTGTCACATATTAAGTACTTGTTACTGTGTAACAACCATATACCCCAGGATATGTAGGAGAAGTCAAAAAACATTTACTGTATAAGATCATGATGTAGGCAGAAGGTTAATGGAAAATAATATATTCATATCACTTATCTGGGCAATGGCTTAAAGAAAGCTGTAAAATAGTCTTTGTATTGTAGGTTTTTCAGGCCTTTAGAAACAGATTAACTATTAACTGTGTCTCTTGAAAGACATCTTTGGGTTCTTTTGTGGGAATAATACTTTCTACCACATGAAACATAAAGTAATTTGAGATTTCAGCATAAACCTTGAAACTGATGCTTTAGAATAAAAGGCATGAATACTTGGTCTTTAATCCTACCTGCAAGTCCTTTACCCATGCAGACACAGTGCAACAAGAAAGGGCACTGTTATGTACTACTTTGAAAGAAGAATGATTCTAAACACCTAGTATTTTTTTCTGCTTTGTGGCATTGGTTTTGCCAATCTCACTGGAGGACAAAAAGAAATCATGTACTTCTGAGGAATACTATCCTTTATTGAGCAGAGAAAGAAATGTTTCTTTCTCAGGTGTAGTGTTTTATCTAGAAGCAATGGAATAGAATAATGAATTATGAAAGTATGAATTACATTCCACATTACTGCTATACAAATTTCAGTTATAGGCAGATGATGAATGGAGCCTATAGATCATTCACGGTGCATCCTGCCTGATGTGCAAAGGAAAAAAACATAGGCTACGGTACTATCAGGAGTATGTCCTGATAGTCTATGTCCGTCTGCACTGTTATTGCCGTTCTGTGAATTATCTGGTCATTATAGTCCATTAAGGAGCTTCCGAACTGAAATGATTTATTTATTATAATGATGCTATAAATAACCTTTGATTTTTTTTGAAGGTTCATAATTACCAATGCAAAAAATGCAGTGTGCATAATTTAGGTCTCCTGACAGATTAATTCCTGGGGAAAAGGTGCTTTCAACATTGGGATGGAGAGGGACATAAAGGATCACAATGCAGTTAGCCAAAATCTCTGCTGGCCTGTATCTTGTAGTGGGTGGACACCAACTTAACTTTAGGTGTCTGACTGACATGGTTGATCTGATCATTAGAAAAAGATGACTCCTTACTGATTGTTTTGTAAGGACAGAGACCTTGGACTCCAGTACTTACAAGAGGAAAAAGAAATTACCTCTATATCATGTGAAGTGAACCAAGAACTGCTGGGAGACCTGAAGAAAAGTGAATGCATTTAGAGGAGAAAAACTATTAAATTACTGGGAAAACATTGTATTTTGTCAGATAAGGTTCTGGTCTTAAAATGGCAATCTGTCCACACACACCTCTTTTTCCAAAATACCAGGTCTCGATCAGCTTTTCTTTCTATTTGATAGGTTATGAATACAAATTAAAAATACCTGAAGAACACAAAAGGCAGTTGCCACTCAAGCCTCAGGAAAATATTGAGTAAAATAAGTTCTTGATGTGTCTATCAGAGGAACCATTGAAATATTCCAATGTTAGGAAAGAAAAAGAGCTGTATGTACCAGGCCACTACATATCTGGGTTAAAGGGAAATAAGGCATACAAAGCTTTAGTTTCAGGCTAAACTGGCCAAAAGCTCATATTCCTCTAATTGAGATTTCTTTTCCATCCTTTTTCATCCTAATAATCGTTGAATATAATAAACCAGTACCATGTTGAACTGCTCTGGTAAGCTTTTCAGCTTAGTTAGTGAATTTCAGGTATTAATCTATGTCCTAGTGTCCAGGTTCAGTGTAATAGGTAATAGGAACACTTAACCTGAAAGAAAAGTTATTTTCAAAATTACCACTAGCATGGGCGGAATTATTGCCTCAATTCAGTAGCAGCCTTTTTTTAAAGATTCACATGGCCCAAAAATACTGTTTATGTGAAGTGCTGGCTGTCATTTCTGAGGCCTTTCTTGGTCGGAATTGACAATGCCTGTTGGAACTCCTGGATTGTGACTGGTCTTCTCTCAGTTCTTGAGGGGAGTGTGGATAAGGTCCAAGAAACTTGAAAGCACTTAAGACAGATTTTTGTTCTATTAATACTCCCCTCTGGCACTCTAGATCAAATGCTGTCACCTTCAAGTGTGTTGTTCTTAGATCTTGTCTTTGCTTACGCATCTGTAGCCTGTGTCTAGACTATCTGTGCTGAACCAGATCCTTTTGAGTCAGAAGAATAAAATCTCCTGTAACTTTGCCAGATATTGCATATCAGTTCATCTTTCCCTCAGATCTGATAATAATCATTACCTGTTTTACAGGAGTGTTTAAACTGGATTTATTGATGCCTGTAAATTCACTCAAATATGTTGCCTAAACTGCAAGAGCATTTAAATTCTTTTACAGATAATTTATGCCAGTAAAATAGTTATAAAATGCTTAACCATGTTTTTGGATAGTCCTAGTACTTTCTTGCTTGGGAAAAATGAGGTCGGTACTGGTGGGATTTTTAAGACCTCATCTTTCAGGAGCTATTTTAATGATCAGAAAATGGTGACTGCACTGAAGCGACAGTCTTATCTTCACTGACTAACCACTATGCAACTGGAGATTATGGTCTGACAATCATGTAACTGCACAATTAATGGGAATTCTCCTTAAATAAAATTTTCAGATTCTTAGCAGCCACAGCAGACAAGGTCTGGTAGAGATGCAACAAAATGCAAACAGAAGTTGAAAATGTTCAGAGTGGTCTCGAAACTATAGGACTAAAATAGATGCCTTCAAAGACAGAAGAGATGTTGATAAGCAGGATGGAAAAACTACCAAGAGACAACATGTGTTTTCTCCAAATATATGGGGGAAAAAGCTCATTCTGATATTGATACTATTGATACTCTGATATTTAGACACATAGATACTATGTGTCTAAATTTGCTAAGTTTGCTTCTGTAACTGAGGAACTGAGTTTTGGATAACAGTATAGAAACCTTTCTTGGCTGCTTACAGCCTCTAAACTGCCAGTCTTTTTTAAGGGGATAAGAGTTAACAGTCAGCAAAATGCAGGAAGAAAACATAAAAGTGGGTATCAGAAGATAAAATATAATAGCAAAGGGAGAGAGAAAGGGGAGAAAGACTTGAGAAAGAAAAATACAAAGGACATTAATCATCTGTGTCAGAGGAAGAAACACAGGGACCAAAATACTGATTCATACCTACTGGGGAAAAATACTATCTATGGATATAGAAACTTCGTTATCAAACACTGGTGTCAGAACTGAGGAAGGCGGTTTTAGGATGTATAAATTATTGTGATTTTGCTAGATGTTGACTGTTATCTAAAATTACTGAAAAGTGGAGATTATAGAGATCAGATATTTTAATTAATCACTTAGGCGAAGTATTTATGGTGGAATACTGATGTTTAATTGATGAAATGTTAATCCAATAGCTAAAACATATATTTGACACAAAGGAATCAACAAAGAAAGTTGTAAAAACAGTTACTTCGTTAGATTTATTTGGTCTTATCTTACACTTTCACATTTGAGCTGAGAATTTTTAGTCAGTAAGTTAAATCATTACAGTACAGAGAAGAGCATTTCCAAAGTAAGAAAAGAACATCTTTTCTCCAATTATGATCTATCAATACAGGATGTTAAGTTAACTTCGGGCTTTGCTAAGAATTTTCCCTTTGCTTGCATACAAAATGGGGACATTTCAGAACAAAAAAAAGCGTTTTTTTCAACAAACTAGAGGAGGTTGAAGTCATGCCTATCATGTTACCATATATTCAGCATTAATGAAAATGTGTTTCATCTCAATTTCTGCCAGTTTATTTTATTTTAAAAAATCCCAGGCGTACTTTGAGATCATTTTTACCTGAAGTTGTCCTTAAAACTATTTTGTGACTTTTTTTATCCAAGAGTTCCTTGTGCCCTTTAAAAAATGACTTCTAAATCAGTGTTTAAGTTGGCTGCTTCTGGTGTGACTGACTGCTGCTTCGTAAGTGTGAGGAGTGTTGTGCTGTAACTTTTCGCGTGGGTCTTGTGTGCAGCCTGCCCATCTTTGTTGCAGTCAATGATACTTAAATATATTCCAGACATCAGATCATACATTTTCTTCCATTATGTACTGTGTTATATGTACTGAACATGCACCAAGCTTGTAAGATACCAAATACAATCCTATCCTCATTGGAGTCAGAAGTTTTGCTGTGAGTGTCACAGGTATGGAACAACACACATTCTCACACACAAGACTACTTGTGCTTCTGAACACCAGCTTCTTGCTTCTGATAGCAGTTTGCTACTTCTCTGGCTTTGGGTGGTGTGCTCCTGGAACTCAGGAAATGTCAGGGAAATCGTCACCAAGACATGGAATTAAAAGGTCTAACACCTTCAAGTAGCACTGTTTGTTTTTCACTGGCACCAATGATGTTGTCCGTTCAGCGAATATATTTTGGTTTTTAGAATCAATGTAGGTGACAAATGAGAAACGGTGGTTACAAAGAAAGACATGAGATGGCATATGATAACCTAGTAATAAGTACAGGCTAAATGGCCAACGGATGTCTCTTCAAACATGTTTCCTCTGCATTTTGACAAGGATTTATCTTGACTGATCTAATAATCCTGAAATACGGATCCTGTTTTGCTTCTTGAGACACTTGAATGTTGTTTGGACACAGTATTTTGTTGTGGTTTGTTGTTTTGGTTCTGTTTTTGGTTTTTATTTTTTTTTAAAACAGAAACCATCTCCACTTTCATGAGAGTTCTCTCTCTTGACACCGTCTGCTATGTGTGGCAGTTTTGCCCTCACTGGCAGTTTTCCATGTCGGGCTGGTTGTGGCAGCTCAGCAGCTCTGTTACATTGTGCAGGGATATGGAAAGGAGAAAGTGGGGATGAAAGTAACTCTGAAATCCACAGTTCTAAGTGCCTTTTTGGAGTCTGTGCTGTTATGGAGCAATGTCTTCTAATGTTTCTTACTGGTGGATCTTTACAAAGCTACTTTGTTACTGACTTTTAACAGTGAAAAAAGTTCAGCTTCTCTTGTGCTGGCACAAGTGCCTTAAATTTATGCATTGCAATAGTTAATTCAGTCGAAGAGATATTCAAATATTGCAAATACCTGTTGTTCAGTCCTGCAGTTTCTTCTGTACAAGTGTACACTTTCCTTTTTATAAAGTCATCTTAGGACAGTCATTCTCTGTGAGAGAGATTCTTTATTTTGGGAAAGTACATTAAACATGCCTCTTTGTAGACATAATACATGAAATTCAAGCAGTATCAAAGAACAACTGCGTTTTCCTATTATATAATTGGCTAGCTTCTCAGGCTGGGCACCAGAATGTGTAGTATGGCCCTTGTCTCATTGGAGACTGGGTCTGAGTGAGACATACTGGTAAGATGTCACAAGCCTTACCCCCTAAGATTCCTAGGGCACACTACAGATTCTTAGGGATCACTACTGCTTACAAGGTTCTAACAAACTGCAAACAACCTTTCTAGGTAATAGTGCCAGTGATTGCTTTCCATTATTCTAATTTACACTCTGTAATCGTTTGCATTCCTTTTCAACAGGCTCTTCTGTCCAGTTTAACCCAGTGGAAAGCCTGACACATTTGCTTCAATTCCATGAGATAGTAATGGTACACAAAGAGGAGTTTCTACCATGCTCTGCAATGGAAAAGTACTGGAGTTTCTACAAAGAATGCAAAGATTTTGGATTCTAAAGAGTTCTTGAGTGCTAATACTTTTTTCTTTGCCGTCACTTAAAAGTAAACATTTGAGCTTTTAGAACTAAGTGCTTTGTTACTGTCGTTTTGATAAATCATTTTCCAGCACTTGGAATGAAGGGAAGATTGTTTGGGTAAGTGGGGAACAGGGAAGTACTTAGTAGCAGGTAGGATAACTGTCAATATTTAATTTTGTGCTGCAAGATTAAGAAATGGGGAAGCAGATAGGACTTACACTGATGCTCATTGTGAATTATATTCCAGATTGATAACTTGGTATGAACTTCTAAGTTTTAATTTAAGATTAAAGTAACTGCTCATGCTTAATGGGGCAGCACAGAAACAGACAGGCATCGACACTGATAGTGATTTCTTACTCCGAAACCTAGAACTGCTCTGGCTGAGCATGTGCTATCAGAAATGGCAGTGCATATTTGTGTAATAACATAACCGGTTAGGTTAGACAAAAAATCAAGATGAGCAGCCTTCAAAATCATCATCAGCTTTGTTTTATGTGGCATATATATAAAAAAAAAATTTGAGAAGGGGGGCAGGTGCTCGGAGAGGTTAAAAGAGGAATCTTAGCTATTGGAAGTGCTCAGGAAAATTCCTTTCATATGCCAGCCAAATCTCTCTGATAGGCAGAAAGTGTGCTTGCATGTGACAGGAAACGCCATTAGCCTGGTTGCCTAACGTGAATTTCGCCAGTTAACAGCATCTTAGATATTCATCCCAATCTCTGGAGGATTTCTATTTGTTTTAATTTTACAATGGTTGAATCTGCTTTAGCAGCATATTTGTAGCACATTTGACTGTTAAGAGAGTTATTTGCATTCAAGTGGCATTCTTGCTCTTTCGTTCTTTGGATTATAAGAAGAGATGGAATAATAGTACCTGCTACTCCTAAATCCAGTGAATAGGATGGGAAGTATCTCCTGTTAATACGTAACATCAGCAAGCTATTTGGAGTGGGAAGAGCTCTTCTGCAAAGATTTGATTAGTGTCTTAAACAGAAGCTGGTTTGGGGAAGTGAGAGGGGTCTGATGTGCAGAGAGCTAGTACTGTGCCCTAGGATGTATGAGCAATCATAGCCTGATGGGCTGTAAGAATAAAGAAATGCAAATGGCCTGGAAGTCAAAAAAGGTAGAAGCTGCTGAGTGACAGGTATTTTGTAAAGTTAGTTTCACAAAGAAAGAAAATGGAGTGGTCTCACAACTGCAGCAGCAAAACAAACCTGAAGGCATATTGTTTCAAAGGAAGTGCTCATTCAAATGCTGCACTTTCACTGAAAAGTAGAAGATACTTGACTGTTAAAATGACCTCTGAATTACATGTTTGTTTGACATTTCTTCTTTGTTGCAAGATGTCTAATAAAATTAATGTACAAGAGAATTTGACAGTAATATTTTGGTCCATTATATTAATGTGATTACATGACCTGAGGCAATCCTAAGATGCAGTGACAGAAAATTGAATTGATTCAAGCAGAGCAAAGAGGTAAAAATGCAAAACCACTGTCTCTTACAGATGCTGTATGTAAAAGTAATCTACCAGTGAGGCTTTTTTCAGTGAGGCTTTTTTGACAACATATGGCTTAATATGACTAACAAATGTAGGATTCTGCTCTCCAAATCTTAAAACTGTGAATATTCTCTAATCTCCCTGCTGAAATCCTTTGATCTTAATGTAAAGACCCATTAAGAGATAGAAAAAACTTACACCATCATGTTTTCTCGTTTTAAATTTATACTTTTAAAGTGTATTTTTGCATAAAACTGTAAGTGGTTGTCACTGGTCAAAGATACGCAGCTTTTAGTGATGCTAACTGCAGCAGAGTAAAAAGCTTCTGCTCACAAGTGGCAGTTCATTCTCCCAGCCTCTCCTGCTGCTTTCATGATTCAGTTCTTTTATTTAGTAGACCTCTTCTCCATTTCTAGGCTGTGAGTTAGCACTTACTTTATGTGGTGCAGGCTAAAGTGAGAAAGGATATAAAATGCAAATAGTAAGACAAACAACCTGGCATTCCGACTGCTCTTAATATTCACATGGGGAATAAAAGGAGAAAAAGATGATGCAGTGAAAAAAAGCCATGAATTCAGATTCATATTTCCACATATTTATTTATTTATTGCTGAGATGGAATTAAAAAAAAAATTCATTGGGGAGATTAATACCAGTAAGGAAGAAAGCAAGACTCGAAAGAATGAGTAAGGAGGGAGATAAGCAGCTGGGAGGCAGGCAATAGGAGACAAGATCCATAGATTTTAAGGCCAGCAGGAACCAGTGTGACCTCCTGAGTAACACAGGTCAGAGGTCATGAAGCTCTGTAAGCAAGGGAAACACGTGGAAAAGAGAAATGAGGTAAAGGCAGGTGCAGAGAGAGCTAAAGTCATTCTAAGCAGAGGATCAACACAAAACATTGTACCTTTTTGCCAGGCAAAGCAGAGCAGGTCAGGGGAGAGAATAATGGGAATGAAACCCAGCTTGGGAAAGGTATTTACAGTACTCTAATAAAATACTGCTTGGGTTTTTGATGGTGGAAATGCATCTAAGAGGGAGGGAGAGGGAAGAATAATGTTGCCAGAGGAGTTTGGATAAATTCTTGAAGCAGTTGCAGTTGGCAAGTGTTTTGTCATAAGACAAAGACTTGTTTTCTGGTCTTCAAACCTTAATACTAAACTGGAGGAAAAATATGGTGTTTAAATCAAGAGAATGAGCAATTGCCTACATGAGACTCGGGCCCTTTTTCTGGTCACCAGTAGTCAGTTAACTAGTTGGGTAGGAAATTATGTAGGTGATCTGAAATTTGAACTGCTAAATTACTGGCCATAGCAAGAAAAACATGATACAGGAAGGGAGTAAAACATTTCTAAGGAATGGGGCTTTGGAACAGGATTCAAAGAACTTTTATGTGATTTTTGTGTCTGTATTTTTTTCTGGGTTATGGATGTGGGGGTTTTTGTTTGTTGGGGTGTTTGTTTGTTTTTACTAAGGCTTTGGCTTTGTCTGTAGCAGAAGGTTTTACCACTTAAACCCATATTGCTGTAGCAGAGTAACCCGCGGGTGAGTTTTGCAGCATCTCTGGCCTTTTGATTTCACTTACACATTTCTGTGGTGAGAGCTCAAACACCCAGTTATATACAACTTGGTCACAGTGGCTTATGCAATTACCAGCCCTAAGCTGAGCTGTCACAGCGGTGCCCAGCTTCAGGGTAAGCACTGTAGCAGCACACAGATGCTCTCCGGTGTGGTGGTGTCTTCCACATTACCCACCGAGCCGGTGCACCAGGGCCCGAGGCTCTCCGCGAGCAGAGCCAGCAGCTCAGCCTGACCTCAAACACCGGCCTTTGCCTGCAAGTCGCTGGGGAGCTGCAGTATTCCAGTGCAGTGGCAGGTTATTTCACTGCTAAATAAATATAAATCTCACTTCTAAATAAAAAATAAGAATAAAACCTCCCCAACCAACCTGCTAAAAAGCAGAGGCTTAACGGCAAGCTGCAGCTTGTTAGTTCAGAGCTGCAGCCATCGCCCTCCTCGTGCTCACCCCCACCGGGACCGCTGCAGGCCATCCCTCTTCAGGGCTGTGCGCTCCCGGGGCAGCCGAGAAGAGGACGAGAAGCCCGGGTCGGGGACCCAGCCCCAGCCCAGCCCCAGCCCTGTCTTGCCGCCCGGCCGAGCCGGCCGTAGTGTTTGCGGAGCTCCTCGTCCGCTCCGCCCCCGCGGGGCAGTCGTGGGGAAGTCGGCGCCGCGTTTGTCGGAGAGGCGGCGTGCAGGCGGCAGGTTCCTCCCGTTCCCAGGTGCTGGCAGGGACCTCACCGCCACCTCCCACTCGTCCTCCTCCTGCCCGCCAGGTTTCGGGGCGGGCGGCGGCCCTTCTTTTTTCCTCCACGTCATGGAGGAGAATGCTGTGCCGCACACGCATCACACACCCCGTGCCCACAAGAGAGCCCATTCGAGCCGAGCAGGGTGCCGGCCCGGGACGGCCGCGATCCGCTCGGGTGAGTGCGCGGCCGGCAGGCACTTCCCGGGATAGCGGCAACGAGGGGTCCCGGCCCGCGAAGCTGAGCCCTAACTTCGGGGAGCGGTACGCTGGGGTCGCAGCAGCTCCCGTCCCTCTCCCGGAGGCTTCGCCATAGGTGCAAACTTGCATGCTCGGCCGTGGCGGCAGAGTTTGGGAGGAGGAGGGGGAGGACAGGGCGGCACGGTGTGACTCCGCGGGAGCGCAGCGGGGCGGCGCTGCGCGGGGCGACAGGGCCGGGCCGGGCGCGGCTTTGGAGGCGGCCGGAGCAGCCGGAGGAGGAGGGTTGGTGCCGGTGCTGCGAGAGAGCTCCGGTAAGAAGGCGCCGTTTGTTTTAAAAGTTAGTTACGGGGGGATTTTGCGTCTCGGTAACAGTGTGCGGGTGTCCGGAGCCGGGGCGCACACCTGCCCGCAGCCCAGCTGGTAGGCGGCGTGCTCAGATGTTGCAGCCGCGTAAGCTTCTCTCCAGAAGCAACAGTTACACCAACTTAGAGTAAGGTTTGGTAAGGAATCAGGGTTGCTGTGATGCTGGCATTTTTTCGTTTCTCAGTAAATTGCTCAAAACGTTCGTGTAGCTGTGTTCAAATCTGCCAAGTGTACTTAGTCACTTCTTTAGCATGGAAAGAGGTTCTTTTTCCTTGTGAGGAAATAAAGTAACAATAGGAAGAATCTGTCAGAACTTTTTTTTTTTTCTCTCGAAGAGAGACAGTAGCATCTTGCCCTTCATTAGTGGGTGAACAGAGTTACTAATACCAGAGTAAGGCTTAGAAAAAGACCTTACGGGGAACCTCCGCTGTGTCCCACCTGGGGATCTGCTCCACTGAACATCCTCTAACTCATTCCAAACATCTAATCCATAAACCAACCTATTTCATTTTAAGATCGGCACTTTTCCTTAATAGTAGCCTTTTTGCATAAATAAATTTCCTTAGTAGTAATCCTTTTGCATTTGCTTGCTTGTGAGAGAAACATCGGAGGGGTAGAGATGGTAGATAAACTTGCAACTGAAGTGTAGGTAATCAACAAGAAAGAGCTGCTTGCTTCTTTCAGGCAGGGAATTCCAACAGTCAAGCAACACTGGAAGGCAAAAGACTGAAAGCAAGTACCAGAAAGTGGGTTTTTACGCCATGCTCAAGTCAGCTGTAGTGTGTTGCCCCCCCCACCCCTACACTGCCTAGTTTCTGTATGTCAGAAAGCTTATGTAGGTTCAAAAATTACTAGATGAAAGAACTCAAAATTTCATGAGAAACAGACATTTGTAACCTGTCTTTGAAAACTTCTAAGCTGTAAGCAAAAGGAAGTGGAAAGGACATGTGGAGAAGGTGTCCAAGAATACTTGTCCTTTCTCCTGTTTCCAAGCATCAGCTTTTGACTATGAGACAACATCCTGGTCTGGATGGGCTCCATGGATATGATGTGATTGTTCTTTCATGCATGTAGCTTTTCTGAGATGGTCAGAGAAAAGGAGCTGAAATGCTACTACATTTGTGGAACCATGTTTTCTGGTTTTATACATCTGATAGTGGTGGGTTTTGGCCCAATTCTTGTGTATTTTTGTGTATGCTGCACAGCTGTAAAGGCATTTAAAGATTGCCAGACAAACCTGGCTAATGCTTTTTGACACATGTATCATATAAATTAGTAATTGCTAAGGATTATTTCTTTCTGAAAAGCAGTAAGGGTGATAAAGAATATATTCAGGTTTCAGTTGCTAGGGTTGGCACCACCTCTGTGTGATATTATGCTGGGATCCAGGCCCCCAAGAGAGGGGTCCACACACTGAAAACTGCTTATGTACCAGGTTCTGTAGGTTTTGTGTTTCATAACCTATATTATGCATACTATTTTATGGCCTAATATGTGCAAATTATTCTAGTCAGTCAACAGGCTGGCTGTGATCATCCCATAAATGCCTTGGTGAGAGGCAAGAGGCTGTGTCTGAAATCGGTAGTCCAGGTGAGTTCAGAGGAATTAAGCTTTAAGCATTTACATAGGAATTACAGCTATGGAAAGAGTCATCAGGAGTCATATGGTGACTCCAGCTTTTGAGGTCTTCCAAGAAATGTTGATAAAGGAACTAAGAAATGTACCAGATGAGTCATAAAAAGCTCATTTCTGCAACATAAACAGCAGGGTGCCGAATCCAGCAAGGGAGTACATTTTGCGTAATTGTCAACAAGTCAAGCCTCATCAGAATTCTCATTGAAACACGCAAAAATGAAGAAGGCTTCACCAGGGTTTGCGATGTGACCAAGTGTGAGGCAGAGGTCCCTCTGCTTTTAGTACAAGAGAGTCAGCTGTGAAGAAAGAGGAGCTCTCTAATTGCACCACACCCAGGTAAAGGCAGGTGTTAGGGTACATACCAGCCTGTCAGAGACCCACCCATCCTCCTACAACAAGCTCTGTTGTAGTATCTAACTGCTGCAGGGCTTGTCTGGTGGGTCAGGTAGCTAGCCCCCGGCCTGTGCAGGATTCCCTGGTGCCAAAGACCTTTGCTGTGCAGACATTGTATACCATACAAAGTGTACGTGTTACGTGTACGTGAACTTGACCTGCAGGTTGTCGTATCTAAAGAGAATTTCAGGAAGTATCATGAGGACTGTGGGTCTCATAACAGTAGCCCAAACTTCTGGCCTTGGCTTAGTGTCAGAGCTACTTTATTTGTGGAGGGAGCGAGGCCTCTGAGACCTGGAGTCATGGTACCTGAAGTACCATGTGCATCTTAAGCTTGGTGAGGCTTTTGACAGGCTCCTCATGTCCCCCCAGTGCTTTCCTGCCTCTCCCCAAGTCCTCTTTACTCTGCTGGAGAAGGAAATTAGGTTACTTTGATGTGATATGTTCTTTTTATGGTGTTTCTTTCTCCCTGCCTTCTTTGTGCTTAGAAATGCTATGTGAGTAAACAAAAATATATGCTTCTTATACAGATGCCTTCCACAGCTTAATAATAATAATAATAATACCTTTGTGACCAACCTGCTAAAAAGCAGAGGCTTATTATTTCAGAACTGCAGCCATTGCTGCCCCTCATGCCCGCCCACCCTGGGACTTACCTTGCAAAGCCTCCATGATCACTATTTTTCAGCTAACATTTTACAATTTTCTTTTGTAATTTGTGCAAGAAATAATGTCGTCCCTACTGCTTCTGTATGTCCAACTTCTCACACACTTGAAGCACTGATACTGGTGGAGGCTGCAGGCAGTGGCAGGATGGAGCAGACACCACAGTTTTGTTTGCCCACCAAGCTGGCTGTGCCCATATTGATGTCCTGGGACAGAGCATCTTAAAGAGGAGAAGAGACCACAGCTAAGTCCAGGAGGTAAGTCTCCAGCTCTCTTTGATGTGATTTTGCTGATGTGACAAGCTGTGACTTTGTTGGGGGGGAAATGACTTAAAGAGGGTGATTTACAGTGGAGGGTTGCAGACAAGAATTTGCAGGCAGCTTGGCAAGGAGGTGAAGGAAATTGAGAAATATTTTGAGCTGTTAATGGGAGTTTTCTGCAGTGCAGTGCAGTTTCTCTTGCTTCCCTGTCTAACAGGAAACTTCCACCCTCTTTTACATTGCTTCTCCTTGCCAATGAACACAAATTCTGTCCCTTTGGGTCTAATTTTTGTGTTATACTGTAGTTTAAAGGTTAACCCTGTCTCCACTGCAGTACTATTGCTTTAAACTCCTATATGAGGTGGAACAAAGCTGTTAAACTCTAGATTGCCATAAATTAGAAGGGAGTAAACACTTATTTGTTGGAGTATGTGTTTGTTAGTGGGATTTTGTTTGTTTGTTTGTTTTCTTGACTCCCACCTTTATAGTACACTAAGTCCTTGGCAAGCATGGATACCCCCGTCTCACAAAGTCAGAGAATTGAAATTCTCAATGTATAAGCATCAGGCTTGGCAATTTTGATGACTGACTATCTCTGGGCCTTCTTAACACTTCCTTGCTTTAAGAGAGCTGCAAATCATCTGGCTGGCATGACACGGTAGCATGAGGTGTACCAAGGGATTTGCTGAGAGAGTTTTCTTTCCAGGCCTTCAGCAAAAGAGCTTTCATGAAAAGTTATTGTAAAGCAGTTCAGATTTGTTGGGGTTGCAGAGGAACCACATTCTCTTTTGTGCTGCTTGTATGTTGCTTGCCACTTTTCCTGGCCAAAGAGCTGAGACATTGACTTTCTTTACCTTGGCATATCTCTGGGACATGAACATGCTGGAATTAATGTAAGATATTTTACTGAAACTATGGAGCTCCTTTCTAAAGAGCATACAGAGAGCTGGAACTGAGTGGCAAACAGACAATCAAAGCAACTTACTGCCTGCATAGAAAGTTCTGTTAGGAAATACAGATCCTGTGCAAGAAAGAGTCCTTCCTCCTGATTAGTACTGGGACGAAGTTGTGTGCAATATTCATAATTGCCAGGTCTTTGCTGAACCTGTGTTTCTCTTGTATGTAGCAAGAACCTGTCTTTCCTCTCCCAGAAGCACAAACCACCCTGTGCTAAACTGTAGTCTTTTCTTACCGGTTTTCATTGGGACACTGTGTTGTTTTAAGTCTTCAGGGTCTTAAAATTAGCAGGTTTATAATTTAATTAGCTCTAAAAGTAATGATGTAGTTTTCCACATCTTGCAATTAGGTATGTAAGTAATTGCAGTTACTTAGCTCTTTAATTGTTCACCATTCAGAGAAAATGTAAGTGAAAAGTAAGTAATCTTACATCAGGTAGGCAAGCCAAAACAAGGGGGTGAGCTGTGCAGAACAAGGCTGGTGGTAAGTGTGACTATGTTAGAGGGGCACAGGCTGACGTTCCCATGCAGGCCAAGTGGGTGGAAAACCAGATCAACTTGAAAGAATCAACTGATTGAGGTTTCATGCCAATAAAAAGCACTACTACAGAAATCCCATGATCCCTATCAATAGATAATTTTGCAATGGAAATAACCAGCTAGCAGCAGTAAAAAAATAGCAGATTAATAAATTACCTTTTCCAGCTAGCAGCACTGAATAGTCAAGTTGTATTAAAAGTTTAATTCAGACAGATAGTTTACTAAAAAGTAAAATAAATAGCTTAGGAAAGCATGATTACTTTTCTGTTTCCCCAGTTTCACAGGAACATCATCCCCTCTGTCTTTCCTATAGACCTACCAAGACCCAGACTTGATTTGTATAGACCAGAGGGAAAACCAGGAGGAGCTAACTGAATTTTTCCACAGAGCTGGTCATGCAAACCACCAAGTTTGCATTGCTGTGTGAGCAGGTGTGTATTAAGCAAACAGATATTTTATCAGGGAGAACTTTCCTGAAGTGTTTTTACCTGGAGAGAGGGAATTGTTCCCATAGTTCCTGCTTTATGTAGTAATGGTGTTGGCTGCTAAAATACACTGTGACCTATTTTCCAAGGAAAGGTGTAGACACTGCTTTTGCTTCAGATGCCTTGGAGTGATGGGGGCATACCAGGTACGAGAAAGCCCTTGTTCTGCCACTCTGATTTTTGTTGTTGTTGTTAATGCTACCTACATGAAAGCACTTACTCGTATCAATCCCTCTCTCCATTCTCCTCTTTTCCAACCTCTGTTCTGCTGGTCCTGCTCTTCTTGGTACCTTTTAATTTTTTTACCTAGGTAAAGCAAGCAAGGAGCTTGGTTCATGCTGTAAATATGCAGAAGGGTTTCTTCATGCAAGAGAGAATCACATGGTGGGGTAAAAGCACTTCTCTTCCCCTACACCTGCTCTCCCTCTTTTGTCTCCTTCCACAGACTTGCACTCAAACTTGACCTTTTCACTTAACTCTTGCTTTCTGGCAAGCACAGAAGCAGGCTGCCTCACAACAGCTTTCGCTGCAAGCACTATGTATTTCAGATCCACTGAGGAGAGAGCATTGCCTGCTCACAGCCTGAACTGTCCAAGAATTCCTATTCTAGTAGCAGTCAATGTGTTTTGTCAGTCTGTGCTCTGGGTAAACCAGTTCCAAGCTGATGTGACAACAGACAAGAGATGGTTCCCCCCAGCTGGACATCTGGCATGACACCAAAAGTAATTTGTGGCATCTGTAGAAAGTCACAGACCTCTTTGATCATTATTGCTAAAGTAGAAAAGAAGTATCATAAATTGGTAGGGCTATGCATTAGGAGAGATCCTGGTTTATTATTTTTGTAGCTCGGTGTAGCTGGTGGTTGAGATTGGACTTTCTGCTTGCCTACTGAGCAGGTCCTTCAGGAAGGACTGTCAGAGGGCAGAGCAGAGGGGCCAGTGGACACTGATACATACCTTGTGTTCCTCGGGAAAGTTGTGATGCATTGGTTATTGCAGGCTGGCAAGTTACAGGCTTCCTCAGGTAGCCCTTCCCTCATGTCTGCTGCTGAGCCTGTTGCTTCCAACATCAAAGGAATGCCTTTCCTTCTCCATGGTGTTAGCCCTCTTTGACCAGAGATCCCTTCATTTTTCCTGAACAAAACTCAACCTTCAAAGCAGGAGTTTTATCCTTCTGCCTGGAGGTATATCTCATATCTTGGCTCCACCAGGCTCTGTGCTTCCTGTGATGGACCCAGATGGCTCATAACGGCTCCAGCCTGCAGGCAATATCCAGGGAGCTTGTGGGCATTGTAGTTCCACCTGTTGTAGGAAGCTTCTACCTTTAATCACTGAAGCACTTGAGTTTAATGCAGCACAGGCTGTATCAAAAAAAGACACAATGAGGAAAGGGAATGAAGTGCTGGGGAGTTGAAAAATTCTGTATTTTCTCAAACAAGGTAGTTCAGAAGCTGCTAATAAAGCAGTGTGCTCTGAATACAAACAAACTGGGAACACCTATGCACTGTGTGGACGGCAGGTGAGACTTGCCATGCAGAGCAAGAGGAATGTGAGAGTTGGTAATTTGTTCCTGCTCAATGTGAAGGGAGCTGTAGACTCCTCCTGTGGAAGAATGACATTGGCATCACAACGTTGCACAGACTGGGAGTCTGGGTACATTGAGTTTACAGAAAAAACAAAAATAGTAGTGTGAGGTGCTGCAGTAAAGCCCTGGTCTCTCACAGGAACCAGGTCTCCATATGTATATTATTGGAGTCTTACCAAAATGGAAACATGCTTACAGAGATACAGTGTGAGCCCAAAGCCTGCCAATTTCTTTGTGCTAATGAAGGGAACCTGTCCATTCCTCTGAGTTGCCTTAAACATTTACAGAGGGGTGGCCTCAAAGAGGGCTGAAGCTGCTGCAGCACTGGTGTATGTGAGACATTGGAGGTCAGCCAGAGCAGGATCTTGGTTCTCTGAGGTAACTCAGACTTGGGCTGGCTAGATTATCATCCTAGCTTTTCTCCATTGCTTCTGAGTGCCACTCTGGGGTGGAGGAGCTGCTGGGGTGGTCCTGGCAGAGGATCAGTGTTGGGTGCAACAGTTGTTGAGTGCAACTGCTACCCCTGGAATTCTTCACATTGCAGGTGCAACAAGGCTGTGCCATTGCAAGCAGAGCTGGTAGAGCTGGCAGTTGTGGTGCAAAAGCTGGGCTTTTTCCTGGCTCCTGTTTGTTGTGACCATGACTTTACCAGGGATGCTTCATCCAGCCCATCTCACAGCTCATACTTTGGGATGAATCGGTGATCCTTTGAAGTTCCTTGTATCTTTCCACCAGCTGCAGCGTGCTTCAGATGCTTAGTTTGGGCAAGGTGTGTCTCATGTGCATAGCAGAGCAACTAGGATGCAGAATAGGTTCTCTGTTGTTTTTTTCAAGATCTCCCAAATCTAGAAGCAGTCTGGGTAGTTTCACCATGTAAGTTCTGCTTCCTAACATGAAGTATGACTAGATGTGGTGGGACAACTGCAGGCAGTCCAGTGGAAATGTTCCTGCCTGTGGTAGAGGATTTGGACTAGGTGACATTTAAGGGTCTCCTTCCAATCCAAGTGCTTCCACGTTTCTGTGATTCTATGAAACAATGTATGATTGTGTACAGTTTTTTAGTAGGAGTGATAGTTTGAACTTTATTTTACCCTGAAGGAAGGGATGTACACTTTGTAAAAATGTTATTCCAAATGAATTAATGTATGTGCTCACAGAAGGTTCTTCAGAGCAATTTGAACCACCACCAGTTTCACCTGACTGCTATGTTCTTCTTCCAATTAACAGCAACAGCAGTTTCTTTTTTTTTTTTTTGAGGGCTGTGGGCTTGCAGGGAGGTGGATAAGACTTCTCTCTGCTTCTCTTTCTGTATGTGTGGTCTGCTTCCCTCCAGGGAAAAGATGCTGGACTGGTAAGAGGTATCCAATGCTACCCAGATACGCAGTTTACCAGCTGGCCCACAACAAATTCTTTGCAGAGCACTGAGAAGATGCAAAGTTTATAAGGCTCACTTTACACTGATTTGGTAAATATAGAGAAAATTCTAGTGGGCACACTCAAAACCAATTTAAACCTAGCTTACACTGATTAGTATTGTTTCCACAGCATCTTAGATATTCAATGTTATGGAACTATTAATAATAAAAATTAAACAATATAGGAATCATAAGCTTCAATATTGCAATAACCTTGATATGTGATAGTGCACAATGGCCTTAGCCAGTGTATTTAGATCAGAATGCAACAAAAATTACACAGTGCTCAGGTGAAACAGCAGAATAGTATTTTAGGCAGGTAGATCATCACTCCCTCTTAGGGTCTGCCTTGGAGGCCAGGAGTCCCACTGTTGCTTTTACAAATTTTTTCAGGAAAGAACGTTTTTTTAGTTATTAAAAGAAGCAAATGAAGAAGCAAACATCACTCTAATCTATCCTAATTTTGATGAAAATACCCTAACCTGTAAAACAAGCCAACATGTGGATTGTTACCCTCTGTAAAACTTCATTCTCATTTGAAAGTGAATTTCTTTTAGAACTCAGTCCAGTTTAAACAAAACATCCTGAAATAGGAAGTATTTCTGTTGAGTTTATAAGACATACATTGACTTGAGGCAATGTGCATGGTATTTGGGGGTGCCAGTGAAATGCAAAATCATTCTGTTTTTTCACATGATTCAAAGAGCAGCATGTTCAGGGTTTTCCAACGAGGTTGCATCTGATGTTAGCAGCACACCATACTCTTGCCTAACATTTTTAAACTTCAGTATCACAGAAGACACACTTAGAGCCTTGCTGTCAATCAGAAGAGTTGCAATTAGAACCTGCAGAAGCTTTTAGCTGGGCCGCTTCCCAGCTAACACCCTCCTGAAGTGGGAGTCCTCTCACGTGAGGCCTGAGGACCTGGGGGGAGTGTTTCCTGCTTTTGCTGACAACTTCACCCATTTTCATTTTGTGGTTGAATCCTGAGCAGTGGGCATGGCTTTATGATTTCAGAAAAATTTGAGACAGCGGACTTTGCAGCTGAGGGCATGATCTTTGTGAGGCTGGACTGTAGTTGGTCTTGAGGAATGCATACTTAGCCTTCATCCATCTTCTCTGAATTTGAGCAGCAGTTGTGAAGGGAGAGACAACTGCCAGACTTTAATAAAATTATTTTTTGTGTTTCGCATTACACTGCTAGTGAGAAGAGAAATGCAGATTTTTTTACATAATAAATTGATAATGGATCTGTTCATCAGATACAAGTGCATGTGTTTGTTCTTGGCCAACATGGAGAGGGTAAAATCTGGGAATTTTATTAACAGTGTGGTGCAGAGGCAGAAGAAGAGGATTTTCCTGGGAGCCAAGGTTCGTGAAAGGGCTGTATAACCTGGGGAGGATCTGGATAGAAGTCTTATGCTGGATGAAGACCTGCAGCTCCTGCCTTCCTCAAGTCCTTGGTCAAGCAAATGTACCTCAGGAGCCTTCTCACATGTAGAAAAGACAAGTAACACCATTTACAGAACAAGACAAGATGTCAATGCCAAGCTCATAATACAAAATCATAATATAAAATCTTGATATGAAAGATGGAACCTTGCCTGTGTATTGTATGGCATCACCAGAGGAAAATGTTTTTGTGGGCAAGATAACCAGAGCTGGCATCTGGTCAGTGCTACCCAAGATAAATGCTTTGGGCAGCAATAGCTTCCTGTTCTCATCTTCCGTGTTCATCCATTTCATGCTCCTCTGAAGAGGAGTGTGTGTACAGTACACCTCTATGTCTGAGTAGGGCTTTGAGTCTTCATGTAGTAAAAATTAAAGAATTTTGCAGTTGAGTCAAAACCCAGTGAGGTTTGTGATGGCCCTTCTGACCCAAGAGATTTAATTCCCTGTTCTCACTTTCCTCAAGAAATCCCAGCCTTTTACTGAAATTAGCTTTATACTTGTGAGAGAAAAATGATTTAGAAGGGCAACAAAGGTGGTGAAGGACTTAGAAAGTAAGTCGTATGAGGAGTGACTGAGGGAGCTGGGGTTGTTTAGCCTGGAAAAGAGGAGGCTCAGGGGAGACCTTACTCCTCTCTACGACTACTTCAAAGAAGGTTGTAGCAAGGTGGGGGTCGGCCTCTTCTCCCAGGCAACCAGCAACAGGATAACTAATGGCCTCAAGCTGTAGCAGGGAAGGTTCAGGTTAGACATGAGGAAGTATCTCTTCAAGGCAAGAGGGATGAGCCTGGTAACTACAGGCCTATCAGTCATACTCTAGTACCTTATTAAATTATGGAGAAGATTATTCTGGGAGTTATTGAAAAATACCTGAAAGACAATGCAGTCACTGGTCACACCCAGCACAGCTTCATGAGGAGAGGGTCCTACCTGACAAACTAATTCCCTCTTACGACAACGTAACTCACCTAGCTGATCAAGGGAAGCCAGGTGATGCAATCTTTTTGGATTTCAGTAAAGCTTCTGATACTGTCTCTCA
>VZRR01005748.1:370990-431871 GCA_013398015.1 Oreocharis arfaki
CAGGATAACTAATGGCCTCAAGCTGTAGCAGGGAAGGTTCAGGTTAGACATGAGGAAGTATCTCTTCAAGGCAAGAGGGATGAGCCTGGTAACTACAGGCCTATCAGTCATACTCTAGTACCTTATTAAATTATGGAGAAGATTATTCTGGGAGTTATTGAAAAATACCTGAAAGACAATGCAGTCACTGGTCACACCCAGCACAGCTTCATGAGGAGAGGGTCCTACCTGACAAACTAATTCCCTCTTACGACAACGTAACTCACCTAGCTGATCAAGGGAAGCCAGGTGATGCAATCTTTTTGGATTTCAGTAAAGCTTCTGATACTGTCTCTCACAGGATCCTTCTGAATATGTCATACGATGAGTGAACAGCTGGCTGATAGGTTAGACACAAGGGGTTACAGTGAATGGGGTGACATCAGGCTGGTGACTTGTCACCAGTGGAGTTCCACAGGGCTCCACTTAGACTCTGTGCTCTTCAGCATTTTCATTANGACTGGGAGGAGGTCTCATCATGACATACAACTCCCTCGTGAGGGGAAGTGGAGGGATGGGCACTGATCTCTTCTGTGTGGTAGACAGTGGCAGGACCTGAGGGAACAGTCTGAAGCTGTGTTGGGGAGGNCCACTAAATTGGGAGGAGCTGTTGAAGGCACAGAGGCCAGGCAGAGAGATCTCAACTAATTAGCGGGCTGGGCAATCACCAGTTGTATGAAGTTTAACAAAGACAAGTGCTGGATTCTGCACCTGGGACTGGGCAAGCCTGGTTGTATGGACAGACTGGGATCCAAAAGTCTGGGAGAGCAGCCCCTTGGAAACAGACCAGTGGGTCCTGGNGGTGGACCATGATCTCAGGCACGTGGTGTGACTCTTGGGGTATCCTGTGCCAGGCCAGGACTGGCCATCCTGTGCCAGTTGTACTTTGATGATTCTTGTGGTTCTCTTCCGACTCAGGACACTCTAAGATTCTATGGCTTTGTTTGGTTTCATAGCAACAGAATGTTTGGCACTGAGCAGAAGCTGGCCAGGGCTGACACAGATAGAGAGGTTTTGGAGAAGTTTGGAATGTGGTTTTTTTTCACCTCCTTTTTCTTTGTCCAGACTTGCCTTTTTGAAGGAGAGAGTAAGAGAAGAGTTGTTCCTTGAATTAGACAATCCTTGTTCAGCCAGGGGTGGTAGATGTTGTCCTTGGTAGCCAAGGAGACACTAGGCAGAGGCATGGGGTTGGCTTCACAGAGGTCACACAGGTCTTCTCCCTCCAAAGAAAAAAATGGGGCAGGTTACCTGTGTTCCCCCCTATACAGGGCTTTTTTCATATGGCTGAAAACCTTCCTTTTGTTAGGAACAGCTTTTGAGAGTGATTTTTCTCCAGGAACACAGATACATGAAGGAAGCAGGTAAAGGAGACACCCAGATTAGACATTGGGCTGGGATTAGTTTCAAGAAGAGATGAAGGAAAACACCTGCTTGCTATGGGGGAATGAGGGATTTTTGGCTTCATAGGGATATGAATGCCTCACTTCCTTTTGAGGATGATGAAGCACTGGAACAGGTTGCCCAGAGAAGTAGTGGATTCCCCATCCCTGGAAGTGTTCAAGGCCTAGTGGAAGGTTCACTGCTCATGGCAGGAATTTTGGAATGAGATGATCTTTAAGGTCCCTTCCAACTGAAACTATTCCATGATTCTATGATATAGATCTGTTTTTTCTCTTTCTTTGTTAGCATACCTGGAGACGGCTTCTAAAACCTGCAGAGAGTTGCTGAGCTTTGGTTTCTACAAAATAGGTATGTGTTGGCTTACCCTGGTCTGTATGTGGCACCCCCCAGGTGAAACAAGATGACATTTCCTCCTTTCTGTTGCCCTAGAATAGAAATGTTAAGGACAAAGATGCACAGGGAAAGGCAAAGTCACTGGAGAACTGACAAATCAAAAAGCTCTGCCTTGACAAGCTGCAATTTAAATGTAGCTACAGCTTGCAAGACCTGACATTTAAGGGAATGCTAAAGATGCCCAAGTTAGTCTTGCAAAGTATTTGAATGCACATCTCAGTACTTGATTTTACATGCCTATGTGAGATGTGCAGGCATCTGAGCCACTTCTGCTGGCCCCACCGTTTTATTGACTGTGGAAGCACGCTGGAACATCTTCTAGTCAAAAGAAAATATTGGGAGCTGTTCAATTTAAAGACAAAGCAGAGTTTTGTTCAGGCTAAGTAGAGCTAAGTTTACTGCTGCACTTGTATGTGGTTCTGGTCTAATTTTAAATCAGGGATAGTAACAGTGCTGCTTACACTCAGCCAGTAAAGCAAAGCTATATGGAAGAGGATCTCTGCATTTAGCTTTTATTGTGGTAATACCTCAGTTGTTAATGCAGTACACAGGAATGTCTTTAAATACCATGCTGTATAAAAAGGGGCCCCGTATGTGTTTGTGGTCACATCCAAGGTTGTGTCACATGGCAGAGAGCAGGTCAGATGCCCTGTTGCTTACTACTACCCCTTCTACCTTCAGAATGGTACATTCCTAATATGTTCACACCAGAGGATGAAAGTGCTATGTCTTTATCCACCTCTGTCTTCAGGGCAGGTTAGAAGTGTTTTCCAGAAGAAATATGAAGAGAGAAAGGACTTTGGGCTCATGACATTGTGTTGACACAGGACAGGAAGGAAATTCATTTCCCCTTGCACATCTTTATGAGCCATCTCCAGTGTTAGAGATAATGAGGATGCAGTGTTTGAATTCTAAAGCTTTCAGTTTCATGCTTTCTTTAAAAACAATACCAATATCTACCATTAAGCACATATTCTTTGCAGACTTACTAGAGATCTCTGTGCTGCTCCCATTGAATCCCTTGTAGTTACTCAGGAAAATAAACAATCCTTCCTACTCACACGGATGACAGTAATGTTTTTGCCAGTACAGGGGTTGCTGTACCTCCTTTTGTGGCTCATTAGAAATTTTAAAACGGTTTGGGAAAAAAAACAACGTGGGAGTCTTGTTCTGATACTCTTTTTTAGCTGGGAATCATCTGGTTTATTGCCTTCACTCAGCTAATTCGGGGGAATGAAATTTTAAAATGATGATTAAAAAGAAAATAGAGATTACCAGTGCCCTGTCCTGATAAGGTGGTGTTTATGTTGTAGGCAGACTGGTGTGCACGTCTTTCTTAGAGGTTGGACTTGTCTCTGATGATTTCTGACTTAATGTCTCTTTTTTCTTGCAGAATGAAGAGATGCAAGTGGTCCTACAAATGTCCCTCACGAAGGAAGATCCTGATTCTGTGTGTTACTGGGTGGCTGATTGCACTGCTGAAGCTCCTCCATGTTGAAAGACACTTTTTTCCCTCTAAAGACATTTACTTGGTTGAGCACTTCTTGAGCACTTCTTCTTATGTTAGAAACAGGTATACGTACCCTAGAAATGAGTTCCAGTATGAAATTAATTGTTCATCTATATATGAACAAGATCCTCGTGAAATTGGCAAGAGTTTAGAGATAAGAAGAAAAGAAATAGTTGATTTAGCTGATGAAGATGTTGTAGCAATGACAAGTGACTGCCATGTGTATCGTTCACTTAGGAAATACCACCTAAAACCTGTTTCTCCAGAGGAGGAGAGTTTTCCAATCGCCTATTCTTTGGTTGTTCACAAAGATGCAGCAATGGTAGAAAGACTCATACATTCATTGTACAGTCGTCAAAATATTTACTGCATCCATTATGACCGAAAAGCAGCAAAAAGTTTCAAATCTGCTTTGAACAATCTAGCTAAATGTTTCCCAAATATTTTCATTGCATCAAAATTGGAGACAGTGGACTATGCACATATTTCACGTCTGCAAGCAGATTTCAATTGTTTGTCTGATTTGATGGACTCTCCAGTTCCTTGGAAGTACGTTATCAATTTGTGTGGCCAGGATTTCCCTTTGAGATCAAATTTTGAGTTGGTCACTGAACTGAAGAAACTTGGTGGAAGAAACATGCTGGAAACTTCAAAGCCAAGCAGTAGCAAAAAAGAACGATTTACTTATCACTATGAACTTATGAAAGTGCCTTATGAATACATGCAGATGCCTGTAAAAACCAACATTTCCAAGAATCCACCACCTCATAATATTGAGATATTTGTAGGCAGTGCCTATTTTATTTTAAGCCGAGATTTTATTCAATATACCCTTGAAAGCTCACTTGCAAAAGACTTTTTCGAGTGGTCAAGGGACACATACTCTCCAGACGAACATTTCTGGGCAACTCTTGTACGTGTTCCCGGGGTCCCTGGGGAAGTTCCAAGGTCATCCCAGGATGTAACAGACTTACAAAGCAAAACTCGTCTGGTGAAATGGAATTATCTTGAAGACTACTTGTATCCTCCTTGCACTGGTACCCACCTTCGCAGTGTCTGCATCTACGGGGCCGGAGAATTAAGATGGCTTCTGAATTACGGGCACTGGTTCGCCAACAAGATCGACTCCAAAGTAGACCCTGTCCTGGTAAAATGCTTGGCAGAAAAGGTGGCAGAACAACAGAAGGAGTGGGTACATTTGTCCTCTGATGAACACTTTCTGCGCTTAAGTTCTACGAATGCCTTGACATAGCAGCCATGTGTTCTCTGCTGTCAGTGCTGTGTGGTGCTGTAGCATGGCGCCTGCAGTTCTGCTGCCTTGACCTGCTGCAGGATGGCAGTGAGAAAAAAGTCTGTTCTATATAACACCCAGGGCCCTGCAGAGCCAGGTGCCTGGCTATTTATTTATGAAAAGTCATTTCTCTCTGATTAACTGTTTTGCCACAATAAACATGTAATTGTCTCCAGGGTGATTCTGAGATGGCGAAGTTTGCTTTTGGAGACTCTTGTGCTATCTGTCTCAGTAGAGTGTTTCAGAAACGTATTTTACTTCAGGTGTGTTTGTATCTTTTGTGAGAAACTCCAGCACTCTGTCTGCCTGTCCTCTTTTCCTTCACTTTTGCTTTTCTTAAGGGAATAAAGCAAAGACCTCTGTATCTGCTACCTCAGGAAAACAGCAAGTGCCCATCTCACAGACAAAACCAAGACATCAGCATGACACCAAATGAGCCATGTGACCTCACCTGAAGTTCCACACTTCTCATCTGTGGGAGCTGCACAGGTCTCTGCAATGTGAATATGACTGGATGATATAAGGGAAAGAAGATCCCTACATACTGCATTGTGTGTCCCATTGTTCTCCCAGCTAACCTGTGCATTGCTTTTCCTTCTACGAAGCATATGCTCAGCTGTGCCAACCCTGCTGGTTTCACAAACAGTGAAAGCTGGTTGAAACAAGAGAGTGCACACAGTTGTGTGTTCTCCAAAGGCAGAATACATGTGTGCCCTAAGGGCAGTCTCTGCAGCCACTTAGGGGAGGTATCTGTGCCAAAAGAGGTCAATCTTCATTTCTATCTCTGCCTGTAGGAATATCTTTCTGCGAAATCCCAGTCCTCTTGAGACAGTATGTCTACACACAGTGGAAAGCAAGTGCTGTTTCTAGTTAGTGTTTAGCAGTGTGGTGCTTTGTTAGAGTGCAGAACACCCAAAATTGAGCAGTAATCGTAAGAATAGCCATATCACAGAAATGAAGACCCAGCATGAGGTGTCTTTCTGTGCAGGTCCCGTGGCTTTACGCTACCATGATCCCAGGCTGAGGGGGTGCCTGAATGGGCCCTGGTTGAGCTGTAGAGCAAGAGTTCCCCAACTGCCCCTGCTTGCCATGGCCCTGCCAGGCCTCCTGGTAATGAAGTGGCTCAGCAGCCTTCTCGCAGCTGGGCTTCCCACACTACAGCATGAGTGAAATGTTTGCAAGTGCAGGGGTCTCCGCAGAAACTCCTGCAACTCAGAATGCCACTTGGCATTTTGGGGGTTTCCCTGGAGTGTTGCTCTGCCACAAGTTCAGCTTTGGTGGTTCCAGTGTACCCTGGGGTTTAGCTTTCTCCATGCCACTCTCTTCTCTCTAGCCATCTGTCTTTTGTTAAGGGGCCTTTCCCCATGAGTGACTTTGGGATAGCTGTATTTGGTCTTACTGACCTACAGGTTGCTGCAGTAATGACCATATCTCACATAGAAAAGAAATCTTTGTTCCTTATTTGAGCTGAAAGAACCAAGTTACTTTTTGGTCTCAGTTTCTGTTTATAAATTTAGTCACAGTAAAGTGATCTGTGGTTGAAGATTGGTTTGAGAGTCAGGATTCTCAGGCCTTTTCCACATCTGTGACACTGATTTTCAATAAGACCTCAGACAAACCACCTGAGTTCTCTCTGGTGTTGTAAAATGGGAACCATAATCTTCTATTGTCTTGCTAAGCACTTTGAAACCTGTGGGTGTCGTGGGTTCGGTTGCACAATACAAATTATTTATCAAACTATTTATGGAGTCTATGGCTGCACAGGTCAAGTATTTCTTAAATGTACTGTTTCTGAAATAAATGGGGATTATTTTTAAAGTCTGTTTTGCTTACTTCAGTGACATGCCATGTCTACCCAAGGCTGTCCTGACTTGATGTAATTTATAGATACTTTGTAGAAAATTAAATATTGATAGTATTCACAGATTCATACATTAGTACTTGCATATAAAATAGACTCCCCATGTGGTAAAAACGTTAATAAAAGAGAATGTTAGGATCCCAGAGGGCCAAGCTACAGCCTTCTGTACATATAAATTGATGCTTAATGATATATTTGAAATTTTGTATTTATTTAAACTGGCTTTATGTATGTATGTACATACCCGTGTGGGTTGAATTGTAGTAGTTTGATCTGCCATCGATTTATAAAAATAATCCACCAGCACATTAAACTTCATTGAAGTATATAATTTTAATCAACATGAAACTTTGTGCTATTTTAATTGAATTGGGTTGGATGATGCCTGTCATTTAATTAGTTTGAAATAAGGCACCTCGTGTTTCCAAGGCAGTGGAGAAGTGGATGTGGATGTGGCACGGTGGGATGCAGCATCAGCCATTACAGCAGTGTGTTTGCTAGATGGGGAAGTGGGAGGTGTACAGACATGAATGCAACCTCATAAAGTGCTGATTTTCTAATGAATTCTAGGTATTTCTGCTTTTCTGAAAGTAGCTTTAAAGGCTGTTCAAGGCTGTAGAAAGGCAGTTCACGGAAATCAATCACTGTATTGATGAGGCTGGAAGATCCTGTAGTCCAGCCTCTTGGTCACAACAGGATCAACACTGAATTTGAGCTGGATTTCTTTGGTTTTCCAGGGACTCTTGCAGATCTCTAAGGAAGGAGGAATATTTTCCATTATTTCCAAAGACAGGAACAGTCAAAATATAAGTGTCTTAGCTTTTGAATAGTTTTGTCTCTGTTTTTTGGCTTTGCATTCAGCAGTGTTGCCATACTGATGCCCGTATCACAGTTAAATGATTAGACTACAGGGGCGGGTAACACCATCATCATCGCTGCTCTTCACACAAGTAGGTCTGCCATTGCTTAAAATGGACCCAAGGCATAATCCATAAATTTTCTGTGAGGAAAGTGGCTGAACCTAATTTATGGCCAAACAGCTAAGTTTTATTTAGGCCAAAACTGAGATTATAGGCACATGGTTCGTTGAGTTTTTTTGGTGGTTTTCTTTGTTTGTTGGTTTCATTTTGTTTTCCTTAGTAAGACTTAGATTCTTTTCCTCTTCATTATCTTCCTCTCTTCTGAGAGATTCTTCTTGTAAGTTATTTCACAAATTTGAAGTACACATACATTTACACATACTGGTTTCTTCCGTATTTGTTCTGCTGAAGAAGCACCATGCTGGCCTTCTTCTACCCACCCTGCCCCGTGCTGGTCACATGAAGAATCTGGGCTGTCAGCTGACCTAGCTTTCCCATTCAGGAAGGATGCATGAGCAGGGCAAAAGTACTGCTCCTGGCTGTCAGCGCTGGTGTACATGTCCAGCCCACCATTTTATTAGTGGCTGAAAACAGTAAAAATGCTGAATGCATTTGAACATGGACAAGTTAAGTAAGGAAGAAAAGGAAATAATGAGCTTTAGTGAAAGAGATGCAGAGCCAACATTTGTACTACTTGTCTTGTTAATGAGTTTATTAGGCTAGACATGGAGCCTGGAGAATTGTATATACAAACATAAATGCCTCACTATGTATTTTCTTTGACATGGGAATAAAAGGTTATGAAAGGAAAGACTAGGAATTAGACATCTAATCTGGAATTGTGATTAAAACAGACTTGGCCTGTTGAGTATTTCTATGACTGCAATGTTGTTACTGTGGCATTTAAATCAGAATGTATAAACATAAGAAAACCAGTATTTGGGCAGCAAACGTGGAGTATATGTGGCACACTAATGTATGTTTACAGTGTGACCTTGAGTTTTATTTCAGGTATGATATCTGTTTTAACTCAGTGTTTTAACAGAACTGGGGTTGTTTTGGTGGTGATAATTTCCACTCATAGAAGTGATACTTCAGAATAATGTTATCTGTTACTAAGATGCAGTAAATCTGTACTGAAAGTACCCCAGTGCTATTTAGTATTTCAAGCTGACAGTTACACACTCTGTTCTGGTCCCATTTCTTCAGAGCTACAAAACTCTTTCTTTTTCTATGGCTAAGGGATACTAATGTTTATCATACCAATCTTTTTTAGAAAAGGGAGAAAGGAAAAACCAGAAAACTTTGTATGAGGCATTTTCTCAAGTGACAAAGTCTATTGCTCTTTGCATGGTAATTTTTTGGTAGCAGGAGGAGTGTGGGGGTGGATTCTGTGAGAAGATGCCAGGAATTTCCCAGCATGTCTGATAGAGCCTGTGCCAGCCAGCTCCAAGAGGAACTTGCTGCTGGACAAGGCTGAGCCCAGTGGCGATGGTGGTAGCACCTCTGGGATAACGTATTTAACAAAGGGAAAAAGATATACTGGGCAACAGCAACTACAGCCAGAGAGGAGAGGACTGAGACTGAGAGAAAGAGCTCAGTAGGTTCCAGGTCAGTGAAGAAGCAGGGGCAGGAGGTGCTCCAGGTGCTGGAGCTGGGATTGCGCTGCAGCCCATGGTGCAGCCCGTGGTGAGACAGCTGTGCCCCTGCAGCCCATGGAGGGTCCATGGAGGAGCAGATATCCACCTGCAACCTACTGAGGAGCCCACACTGGAACAAGTGGGTGTCCAAAGGTGGCTGCAACCCCTTTGGAAGTCCACACTGGAACAGGGTCCTGACAGGACCTGTGGCCTCATGGAGAGAGGATCTCATGCTAGAGCAGGTTTACTGGCAGAACTTGTGCTCCCTGAGGGTCCCATGCTAGCGCAGGCTGTGCCTGAAGGACTGCACCCTGAGGAAGGTAGGTATGCTGGAGTGGTTTGTAAAGAGCTGCAGCATATGGGAAGGGCTCACACAGGAGAAGTTCATGAAGGGTTTCCTCCTATGGGAGGGACCTCATGCTGGAGCAGGGGAAGAGTGTGAGCAGTCCTCCCTGTGAGGGGGAAGGAGCAATAGGGACAACCTAAGATGAACTGACTGCAAACCCCTTTCCCCATTCCCCTGTGCTGCTGGAAGGGAGGAGGTAGAGAAGATTAGGAATGAAGTTGAGCTCAGGAAGAAGGGAGGGGTGAGGGAGGGTGGGTTTTTTAAAGATTTGTTTATAAGTTCTCATTTCCCTAGTCCAGATTGGTAAGAAATTTATTTTCCCCAAGTTGAGTCCATTTTTTTCCATGACAGTAATTAATAGACGAGTGATCTCTCTTTGTCCTTTTCTCAATCCAGAAGCCTTTCATTATATTTTTTCTCCCCTGGCCAGCTGAGGGGAGGAGTGACAGAATGGCTTTGGTGGGCACCTAGCATCCAGTCAGGGTCAACCCAACAGAGATGTGAAGGAGTTAGATGGTATTTCTTTAAGGGGGACAAGGACAGTAAGTTTTGTTGCTACTGAGCCCCCACTTATATGTCTTAGCAGAAACTTGTTTAAGTGGAAATGCTTACATATAGCAGGGTTGCTGCTGCCATCTCTGATCAACATAAGCTAGACTTGAGTTAGTACATTTTAAAAACAAAGATAAACTGGCAAAGAAGTTCCTGGAGCCTGTATCAGTTTCTTGTCTTGTAAAAAAATAGGTGCTTAAAAATTTACTGAAATTTGGCTAGGGGGTTACAGAAAGACTCAGGAGACTGTGCTGATTGCATCAGAGAGGGCAGCAAAAGGAGCATCTAATTTTTTTTCTCATGGCAGGTCAATGGTTTTTAATGATGCTTTCTGTATTATATGTAGTAGCCAGTTTTTAATATGAGCTAAATTGAAAAACTATTGACTGACTTTCCCCTTGCATCTCAAGCATTTGCTTCTAACACATGTGGGCTCATTTAAAAGACTCTTCCCTGGGCTACAATTAGAGAGTTTTTTGTGATTTAAATTAAAGGCAACAGCTTTTCTATTGCTGAGCCTCTTTTCTCTGCCTGAGTTTGTGCTCTGAGATGGAAAGGATGGCAGGTCTAGGCTTTACCTGGGGCAATGAGAAGATTAGAGAGTATACAGAGATGCTGCAGGTGGCATTATTACCACCATAGCAGCTGTTCTGCTGCTATATATATAGCCGTTATTCTATTAATGATGTTGTGGCATAACAGCTGGAAAATTAGAATAACTGCATCTTATACTGTAGAGGTTCAAATTACCATTTATTAATAAATGTGACAGGAATTGGAAATCACACTTGGAAATAACTACACACAAATATTTTAGCTCTAAATTGCTAGGGGCCATAGGAAGTAGGATGAAAATACAGGTGGTACATGCATTTTTATCTGATGCATGGAATGATTAGCTGTAGATGCATTCCAAGACCTTTCAGATAGCAGAAAGCAGAAGTACCCCTGCTACAGAGGTCTGAAATAGCTGAATGGATGGCAGGAATTTACTTTCTCCAAGCAGTGTTATGCTTGCCTTTTTTTTCCATACGATTGTTTCTTACCTTCTAGTGCAGCAGTCCGAGCTTCTTTATGGCTGTAAGATTCCCATAGCAATTAAATTTTATTAATTACTACTCATTTACTCTAAGCTACTTTGGAGTCCAAAGGTTCCTTTCTGTCCCTGAAGCAGTTCTAAGGATTCTTAGTACAATCAGTGTGTGGCAAGGGTGGATTTCTATTTAATTGACTTCAGTGGAACATGACCATATGCTCAGCAAACTTAGGCCTGAACTGGTACATTTATGTGCTTGCATCACTGGGAGATTAACCAGATTTTACTCCACTTGTCTTTGAAGGGAAAATTATCAAAAATATCCTTTGTTCCTATGCCAAACTTAACTTTTTCCTCTTGTATAGAATTCTGTGTGGTATGGGAGATATATAGATATAGATATAGGTATAGATATAGATATAGATATAGATAGATATAGATATAGATAGATATAGATATAGATATAGATAGATATATAAGGCTGTGTCAAGAAGATGCACCCAATGGAGTAATATCATTCACATCGCCAAAAAAAAAAAAAAAAAGAAAAAGTTGTTTTGGAAAAGTAATTTCAAGTAATTGAAAAAACAGATGATGCTGTGACTTGAAAAAGAATAACATACAGCTGTTATTGCAAAAGGTTGGAGTCACTTCTCTGACTTTTATATTGCTAACAATATTCTTAAAAATACAGTCTTAGTTCCAAGCTGTTGCTCAACTGGGACATGGATGCATACGATTGGTAAAACTTCATCCCTCTTCGCAGAACAGAATTGTACCCTGTGAAACCATGAGCAGGCTTTGGTGGTTCATTTTTTTTCTAAGTCTCAGATTCCAGAATTCTGTGAGGTAGAGCAGAACCAGAAAAGCATGTGTCTGTTGGCATGCAAGTGACTGGACAAGGCAGCCTCCCAAAGACGTAGCTGCCTCCATGAACCAGCCTGGAGCAGGAAATCAGCCCACTCAGCCAGCAGAGCAAGCATTGTCTCTGTTTCATTTCATTAGATCACATCAGCTCTGGAAAATTATAATTTTCCAGACCAGCCAGCTAATTGTATTATCTGTGTTGTTTTTATTGGCTGAAGAATCATGGCATTCTCTCTTATGGCTTTCTTAAATTAGGATTTATTTAAAGTCTCTGTGCATAGATCTTTGGAGCAGACACAGTATGTCTTCTATTACTGCATGCCTTGTCCTCATTTGAAACCAAGACAGCCAAATCAGGTTCTGCAGCAATAAAACCATAGAGCTGAAAACATGAAAAACTGAGTCATCCTTAAATTGAGCAGCTGTAGCATTTTCCCTCTCTGCAGTCATTGAGGGGATAATTTTACATTCCGTTTCAGAAATCTGAGCAAGATACCAAGAAGAGTAGATATCAAAGAAAAAATTACCCAGAGAACTTCCCTGAAAGGCTTTTTTTCAGTCTGTGTGAAGTCATACGCTTCCATTTCAGTTGTTGTACAGATGTGCACACCACAGAGCTGCCGCTGGCACTGTGGCACCATTGCCAGTTTCCGCAGTGCCTCAGAGGCTGTGCTCTCCCCCACTGAGGCACTGCTCACTGCAGTCGCTAGGCGAGGGGGCAGAAGAGGTGGCCTCTGTCCCACCATTCTAGAAATCACTCACTGGGCAATGATCCTACCTAGCAGTGTTTCAAGGCCATTGGAGTATGCAAACATGACAGATGAGCTCCAATATTGCAGCTTGGGGAAAGAGAGGAGACAAGGGCTGGGCTGCATGGATATCAACAAGAAAAAACACTTAGGCATGCAGACATGTTCCCTTCAGATGACCAGATACAGGAAGTGGAGGTTTGGATTGTGATAAAATGGTAAGTGCACTCTGGAAGCCAGTTTAACCTGCAGCACAAACTCATTTAATTAGCCCAAGAATATTAGGCCACCACTTCATCAAAAGAGTTTTTTCTGCTGCCATATTTCTACTATTTGTGTTTGCTTGGGGGTTTTGACAGATTTATTTTTTAAAATCTGTTCCAAATTTTTCACCAACTGAACTCTTGAGTTCTGCATGATATTCAAGTCCAGTTGAGGGGTAGAATGACATGATTTGACAATGTCTTCAGCTGTCTTTCCATAGACTTTTCATATTTTCCAGGTTAGCTGATGGTAGCATGAAGTTTAGGTATGGTTCACAGAGAATCTAAAATTGAATTGAAATGTTTTCTCTTAAACAAGTGGCATTTTTCATAGTGTCTGAGAGACATGGCTCTGAATATCCACTGTCCTGGTAGCTGGTGCCCTCTCCTTCAGCAGAGGCGTGGTGAGCCCTTGTGCTCCAGTAAACCACAGAGACTGCTGGACTGTGAGGGACAAAGACCTGCATTCCCTTTTGGGTGCTGTTAACTAAGCTCAGTGCCCAAGGCTGGTGATAAGGTCATGTTTGTCCACACAGTCAAGTCATAGGGATGTGAGAGGTGCCTGCTCAGACAGTTCAGTTAGTATTTGGCAGTTTTTGTCATGGAGTCAAAAAGTGATGCCATCCTGGAGTGGTATCACTCAAAGGGTGGGGCACCCAGGAGCTTCTCTTGTCTCCGAGGCTGGGATGGGGGTATGTTTGGAGACTGGAATGCCAAACCAGGGTGAGTTGTGTAGCTGCTGGGTCTATCTCTGCGTGGTTACTCTGCTTCACAACAAACTGGTCCAGCAGGCTTTCTAACCGTGGATTAATTCTCCTCTCCTCTGGCTGCTGGGTAAATGCTGCTGCAATATCCTTTTATTTCTGTTTTCTTTCGAGTCTATTGTTGTGATCAACCATTTGTCCTCTTGCATGATGTGTACAAAAAAGCAATTCCATGAGCATCTCCTTACTGAGGAGTCCTGGAAGGCACAACTGGGCCAGTGTTCAGCACTGCACTTGACCCTGCTGATGCGAATGAACCTTGTACTGAATGTTTGATGGAAACTGAGTTATGGGTGGGTGACTTGACCAGATAAAAGTAAAATAACACCCAGAGGGAAGGGAAAGCAGCCAAAAAGAAATTATGTCAGTGCTTCTGATAAATGGAAATACCTGCAGTTTTTTAACCCTAAGGGACTTCATCTTGGACAGTAATGAAGAAGATGAACACATCAGCTACTATATATCGCTTAATCTAGCAGGCAGAAATACAATGGAGGTCTAGTGGCTGGACAATAATGCCAGATACTTGAAATAAAATTAAAATTATAACTGTTTTTCAGCAAAGGAATTTGTCTTCGGAACAAATTGTCAAGGAGTATGTTTGATTCTTTGTCATGTGAAGGTATTAGTAGTTTAGCAGTAATTTCAAGGCTTGAAATGGGAACTGCTCTGATTTTTCATGATCTGTGCTATGCAGAAGGCAGGCTACATTTGCTCAAGGCTGCAGACAGAATCATAGAATCAGATTAGAAAAAAAATACAGCTGAACTTGTGTGGGAGTGGGAGTTGCTCATATCCAGCAGTATGAACTTAAAGGGCCCTTCCCTTAATTAGCACCAGTGATGGTGGTCTACACTTAAAAGTGGTTAGCTTTATTTTTTCTGCTCTCTTTCAGTCAGCTGAAACCATACTAGTAGGAGAAATTGCACATGTTTAGCAGTGTAGTTTATCCTTATGTAGTTTAATCTTGCTAGGAAGGAGACTAAATGGTAAAAAGTGTGATATCTGTACAGCACATACAAAAGCAGCTGCATCGGTAACAAGTCATAAGCCTAATCAAAGATATTAGACCAATACAGACACTTCAATGTAAAGGTCAGAAGACCTGAGATCCAGTAATCCAGCTGGTAACTGTGGCCCTGGGACTTTTAAGTGCTGTCAGTCACAGCTAATGGTGCTCCTGGGTTGGTAATGAGGGAAAAGTCCGCGCTGGCGCTTGTGATTGCTGCTCCCGCAGCAGTAGAACTCTGCATGAGAGATTTTATGCTACATCCTGCTGCACTAATACACCTACTCAGAGTGCTGGCCTAGAGGCTAAAGGAGAGCCACCAGCTAGTGATGCAATCTCAGTCTAAAAGCCAAGCTGAATTTTTTGAAGTTAAATGCTGCTGAAAACAACACCTCTAACTGAAGTTAATGTAGAGGTACTCTTGCTGCACAGTCATACTTTGAGTCCTCTTTGGTATAAGGTAATCACTTTCTCTCCCAGCAAAATCCCACTTCAGACTTCAAAATGCTGCTCTTGGCTGTTTGTTGCCTCCACAAGGATCCCCTTCCTGCCACCAGCTTGCCTTAAAAATTATAAACAAGGCTTCTCAGGAAGCCTTGAGAATCGCCAAGCAGTTTTTCCAGTTCCAGAAATTTTTCTTCCATTTCCTAAAACAGAGTTTTAAACTTCAGTTTTCCAGACTCTGTGGGGACCCCCTCAGAGAAAGATTACAGTTTAACTAAATATTAGGGGGAAAGAGAAATGGCGTAAATGAGCCACAGAAGTAAAATGTAATTTCTGTCTGTAATTGAGGCTGTCGTTTCAGGAGCATGCTCCAAGGGAGTGATCCCTTCCTGCTGTGGCTGCAGCAGCTCAGCCTGTTTTTTCACTTGTTTTCCAGTGTCAGGAATGGCTTCCATAACAAATCAGTTTTACACTTCTGCTGAAAAATGTCTTAAATTTAATGACTCTGAAATAGATGTTGATGTGTCAGGGCAGTCAGAGTGTTCGTAAGTGGACAACAACCCTTCAGCTGCATTGGACCGATCAACCAGCTTTCCCCGTGGGCAATCTGCACCACCCTACATTAATGAAATGTTTATTTTGTAATCAAATTAGTTAAAAAAAGATTCTGTTTGTAGATACTACTCTGAGAGCAGGGCTTCTTTGTGAAGACATAAGTTTCTCCTGGGGCTGGTGGCATGGCTGAAGGACTTGCTGCTGCAGGGGGCGGCAGGAGGCAGGGAGGGAGGGAGGGATGATCCCCCCGGCACGGCTGTGCCACAACCAAGGAGAGAGAGCTCTGCAGCCCTCTCTCCCTGCTGGGAGGGAAGGGAACTCTGTGAGGCCAGGCAAGGAGGCTCTGGGCTGCACGGGATGCTGCGGGAGGAAGATGAAGGCTGGGGAGAGGAGAGAAGGGTGTGTCTGTGTAAAGACAGTATATTTATTCTCCTTGTGTAGTATAGGTAAGATCTGGATGGTGTGAAGGCTCTTTTTGCCCAACCCCCAACATGCACTTTGTTGTTTTAACTTTTGTTAGTGTTCTTCCATTACTACTGTTATTGCTTTGAAAAATGCAGGTTATCTAACATGACCTGCAGTTTAAGACAGTGGCCAATATCTTAATCACATACCTGAGATCTTACCTTCTTCCTGGGTCTATATGTAAAGAAATAGCAACTTCTGAAGGCCTGAATATAGCCAAAATAGTGCTGGTGTTTATATGCTGCTTTTATTGTGCTCAAGTGAGCCATCATTTAAGTGGAATTTTTGTCTCTGCCCCCTCCCATGTCTGTACAAAGGTATAAATATAGGCAGTCCCTGAATTTTGTAGTTTTGGCATTGCAAGTAACCAGATATGAGAGCAAAGCATGAAAAAGAAGAGTCAAGACATCACAGGTGCAGAATATCTCTGAAAAGAAAGCATTGAAAAGTACAAAGAAATTAGTTTTGCTTGGCTTCTGCTATGACAAAGCCATTTAAATAACACCAGCTGGATGACAGTTACAGTTAGATTTGAAGCAAAACTCTGAGCTTGATATTTAATTATATGAGGTTTCAAGGAAGTAACCAGTCAACCTGTCAGAAGATACCTGCTGAAACTGCTGTTCTACAGAATGCTGGACTTTTGATAAAATTATTTCCTCTGCAACCATTTTGACTTTCTTTTGGAAAAAAAGTCAGGTTTTAAAGTTTACCCTGGGCTTTATTGTTCCTTCAATGTGAAAAACTCAGGTTTCCAGGTGAAACATTTTCCCAATTTCTCAGTGAAAATACCACTAGATTCTGTGACATTGTGATAGGTATTGTGCTATTGGAAGTGAATCTGTCTGCAAAATATGTTGAAGAACAGAAGTGTTAATGAAAATTATGCAAACAAATCTCCAGAAACATTTGACCAAATACTAATAACTTGATGGCATGTGTATACTCTGAAAACCCTCTCCAAAATATATTTATTCTTCTGCAGGCCCCTTGTTCACATCTCTCCCTCCTGATTTGTCCTATATGGCACTTTCTGCATTTGTGGCTGAGTAAATTCTGCTCTGCAGCCTGTTTGCGATACCATTTGTCCAGATAAACTCAAGAAGAATGAATTACTGAGGTGTATATTGCCTCTGACCAGGGGAAAGGAAAACCTCTTTTTCATATTTTTCACATGTGTGGCCTAAAATAAGCAAGAAAGCAGAATGAACAGGAGCTAAGACTTTGGGCTTGGCCACCCAAAGAGCATTCACAGAACTGGAGTGTTGAGAATAGACACTGAATGGAGACGTCACCATTAAAAGTGCAAATGGCTCTTGCAAAGCAAGCCAGCAGTAAATAATAAACGTGTGGTACCTCTGTTAGGATGTGAGCCTCTGCAAACACCCTGTGGCTCTGTGTGTGTGTGTGTGCATGTCCTTGCTGCCTTGCTGCCGTGAATAAACATTTGACTCACTACTTGGCAAATAGATTTTCAATCAGGCTGTGTATTGTGAATAATGCAACAGTTACCAATGTGATATGTACTTCTAGATGCTGAAAGTTGGTTTTGGTTCAATAATGTATGAAAATTAATCATGCTGTCTCCATCAGCTTTGGGAGTGCCTGCAGCATACATCAGCCCAGAAGGTCACTGTGAGGATTTTTTTATTTCTTGCTTGGTATTGGCTTCCTCCCGCAGTATGAAAGAAAAAACATCGCTGCTCAGTATATTCTGCCAGTTAATATGGATGGGTGTAAATAGATGGACATGTGTATGTTTTCACTGAGATCTCACAGACACTGGTTAGGGGCTTCATGTTCTTATTTGACCTGTCAATTTTTAATTTGTGTTTCTTTCCTTTCTAGCCTATGTAATTGTCTTGCAGTCACCTAGAAACCTACAGAGCAGCTCTTGTGCTGCTTGTGGGGACACAGCAGCTGAGCAACAGACTTCAATAAGGCTGAGCTTGGCTAGAATAAACATGATTTTATGCTTCAGAATCTGGGGCCAGCAGGAAATGCACGTAAGAGAGCAAATGCAATAAATCCTGCTGCAACTGCACTGCCCAGGCTGACCCTAGAGGCTGCCTTTGGACAACTAACAAAGTTATGGCCAAAGCACTTTCCTAATAGCAATTTGCTCATTATCTTTCCATATTACCTTACACTCACCTTACTCATGCTCCCTCCCTAAAGTTATCCGTGGCTTTCTAGGCTAGAAAGCACAACTGCTTCTCTTGTCCCAAAGGATGTGGTTATTTTTTGAGGAGCCCATTCAGTTCTCCTGCAGATGTGTGCTGTAATGAGAGGGGACTGTCACCCTCCTGCCTGTAAGCCAGGTGTGCCATGTATGCCTTTAAACAGCCACGTAGTTCAAGTAACGACACTGGTTCCTGGGCCAGGGAGCAATGTAACTGAGCTGAAAATGAATCTTGGAAAAATTGCTGCATCAAATGCAGGGAAAATGAAAAGGATAAACACAAAGAAGAAGTGAAAAATACCAGAAAGTTTTAATTCCTGAAAATCACTGCTTTGAGTTTTGTGTATGATGCTCCTGTAAATTTCACGAGGGGCTAGCTGTGGGCACACAGCATTCAGGGCAGTTTGCCTAGCCACAGGCTGCAAACAGTAGAATTTGTGGGAAGGGGGAGAAAACCCCCAGTTCAGTTAGTTCGCTGTTTTATGTAGGACAAATGCATTATGTAGCAGGTTACTGACTTACCAGGCCTAATGCTTCTCTTCATTTTTCATCTTAGACAGCCCTGATAGGAAAAGCTATTAGAAAAACTCACTGAAAAACAATGTGTCGTATTTCGTACTGAACAAAAGGAAAAGGTACTCACTTGAGGAAAAGGTACTTACTGTGCCCTCCTGAAGCACATGGTAATGACCTGAAAGAGCCATTGAAAGATTGGTTTAGTCTTGGCCTTATCTCAAAGAAGACAAATAAGGAGTATTTGAAGACATATATGCACTTGGTGTCATAGGGATGATTTTGCTCTTCGAAAGCCCTCATGAACCATCTGGAAGGAGCTTAGAGACGTAGATCTTATCTAGTCATCTCTTGAAAACAGTGACCTTCAAAACAGTGAGTCAGCCAGTGACGGAAGCAATGCAGAAACACATTTAACAAAATTGCTGCCTTTGCTTTTGTGAGTGTCCATGCCTCAAGAGGATGAAAAACCGTGGTGGTCACCCAAGGCACCGCTTCCAAGCAGTGAGTGTGATTTGCAAAAAGCATCCACGTGGTTTTGCAAATGCAAAGCTTGGGACAGCTTCCGCATCAGATGTGTGTGTGTGTCTGTGTGTGCGTGTATGTGTCTGTCTGTGTGTGTTTAAAGGTGGCTATGTGCATGCCAGTCACCTTGGTGCTCTGTATTGAGTTGTCCTTTTGTGTTTCTTTTTCAACAAAATTAACATTCTGTCACTTGGGCTGTGATTTCCTTGTGCTGTACATGACTCAGACTGGTCATCAAGGCTGCCTTGAGGAAAATTTAATGGCTCATCTGAAATATTAGTGCATGTATCAATGCATAACAATGTAATCCACTACTCATCCAGCTACTCAGACCTACGCTTAATGGGTGTTGTCAAATGCAGGAAAGGGGTGTCTCTGCTTGACCAGGCTTCTCAGACTTTGAGAGATCCTTGTGCCAGGCCCTGTGCCACACTGCCATGGGTCTGACTCACTGTGGGTTTGCTCTGGCTGGGCCAGGCCCTGGGATAGGTCAGTCTGATGCCATGGCAGGTCTCCTTCTCCTCTCTCCAGGTGGAAAGTCTCTTCTGTACTCTTCCTCCACAGACTTGAGCCTTTGCATTTTTGCTTCCTACAGAAGCTCAGAGTAACCCACTCAGCCCACAGCAGACTTCCTCAGCCTCAAGAAGAATGTGCCATCCTTTAAGCAAAGTATAAAAATTACTGCAGGGACAAGAGTACATTTCAGATGAAATTAGTTTGCTCCTTTTCTGCCACAGTTAGAGCATTGAATTCAACTTTTCTTAATTTCTGTTCTCTGGAGTTTACGTTAGGGCTTACCATGTGAAAAAGAAAGTAAATCCTCAATGTGCATAAGGGCTAATGTCTTCGATTTCTTGCCTGAACAGCTTTGATGCATCTTCTTTAGGAGAGATGTGCAACATCTCATGGGAAAGAGGTGTGACCTACTGAAGTTCCAGCCATGACTGTGGTATTTGGCTATTCCTAGGAGAAATTTGGATCAAATTGTGATACAGTATAGGACTTACTCTCCAGGGTGCAATGGTTCAGGGGAGATTTGGGCAGCCTGCCTTAGTCAGTGGGAAAAATCACTGTGATAGCAGATGTTTTGTGTGGGCAAACCCTAGAACCTGGGAGGAAGATGTGATGCCATTTGCACTATCCATTGCACAAACATTAATCTCTGGGTTTTAATACCAATTTGTTTTATGCAAAAGCTATTAAGATATTGTGTAGTGCTTTCAGGACACTTATTTGCAGAGATTACTAGTGACCTAGGAAAATCTACCCGTTCTGCGTAATATATGCGCTGGTAATTAGGACTTTAAAAAAACGAACCAGAAATTATGATGAATATAATGAAAAGTAACATTAAAATTAGAACAGGTTGCTGTAATATGGGTCAGCTAGTCACGCACATTTATAATCACTAAGAAGATTTATGTTAAATGACATGAGGATTTAATTCTCTACATTTGCAACAACTCCCCTCCTCTTTCCCAAAACAGAAACCAGTTCACTGGTTGAGGATGAATGATACTACATGTTTTTCACAGAGATAGCTCTTAAAAGCAATCTGGTGTCCTGTTTCCAGTGATTGTCTGGTGGTGAGGGTAAGTGACATGCTGTGTGATTCACTCAATGGAAAGTGTGATGACTAGTGATAGACAAAAGGCCAGGAAGGTGCTGCCTGGATAAACTAACCATAACCCATTAACACTGGCCCATTAAAAGCAATCCAAATGATGGGAAATAAGGCTGAGTTTAACTAGAAACAGAGAAATATGAAGAGGAATTTGTAGCTGGGAGACAGGAGTGAGATTCAATCAAGTCACTGTCTGCAAGAAAATGAATGGAAGTTCAGAACACAGAAGACTTGTGCTGGAAGGACAGTCAAAAGTAGCAAAAAGCAGGCAAACTGGCAAAAAAAATGGGTAGAGGTGGAATGAAGCTGAAGAAAAGGGCAGTGCTATCTAGGTTGCATGCACACGAGAAACTTGTCAGAGAATGATTGATGACTCTGTAGAAATTGAGGAAGTCCAATTTTCCATTATACAGTTGAGTTAATTTGGATTTTCCAAAATAAATTAGTATCCAGCAGCCTGTGGTTTTGTCTCTTGTGAGCCTGAGCAATGAGTCATGTTTGTTGCTACTCCAAAACCTGATTTGCTGGTAAGGGTTTCCTCCTTTCTGCCGAAGACCATTGTGTTTGCTTCTGGAAAGTGGAAGAGGAGATCATGTTTTAGTGGGTACTCATTCACTGTTGCCTGGTGAAAGGGCCTCAGCCTCTGCAAAGTGCCTGAGAACATAACGAGACCAGAACTTCCACAGGCAAATCTTGAGGGTTTGGCAGGAAGCGATCTTTCTCATGGGTGGCTGAAAAAATCCTATAGAACAAGTAGCAGACTATTCCACTGTAAAACTTACAGGCAGGGTTTTTTCTAATAGTCACTGAAAGGTACCGTTGTCTGGACATGGGGATTGACTCTGGGAAAAAAAGCAGCTCAGTGTGTTTTTCTCAGTGATCAAAGCACTTCCTCTTTTCAATATATTTTATAACTCCTTCATCTGACAAATTTGTCTCTAAATAGAGATAATGATCTGTAGGAGCCACAGCATGGAGACAGGCAGGGTGATGTCAATGGTAATGATGCTGTCCTCTGGAGGGGTATGTCTGCTTCTGGTAATCAATCCTGGGGCAAGTGATGTTGAGGTGCTGCTCCTCTGAGGGCAATGGAAGGTGGCTTAGACACTGCAAACCCACAGAGTGGTGAGATTGCTCCTGCATTCACCCCTATGAGACTTCAGGTTGTTCAGCTCTTCATTGTGTTGTTCATTTCTCACAGTTTTAAATACTGCACTCGCAATACTCTAAACAGGTGAAGGTGCTTAGAAGCTCAGCAGCAGCAGGTGCACTATTGCATGATGTGGCTGCCTGTGCTTGGCTACTGTGTGTCCTGGTGGATGGGTGTGGGTTTTGCTTGACATTCAGAGCTGAACTGTACCTTACAGTGCTAAGAGTGCTTTTTAAGACAGTAAAAAACAAAAATATTAGAAGAGGTCATAGAAGGGCTTTGATCTGAACCTGGTGTGTTAATTTTACTGCAGACATTTAAATGTTATGTACATGAGAAAGTGATTTAAAAAAACTTAGAGCCTGGGCAGTTAAATCAGCAAAGATCCTGAGTCCGTGTTGCGAGGAGTGCCCACTCCTCTCAGCTGTGTGCATAGCATCACAGAGACCTAAGGATGGTGAAGAGATGCTGTGTGGGCAGGCAAAAATCCTTTTTTTTTGCAACCATGTTCTGGTGGATGCATTGAAAACTGTATCCTTTGAGCTCTAAAGGCAATGGGAATTCTCCTGAGCTGTGAGTGACAAGGTCATATTATGTTTCCAAAGAAATTCCCACGTGGAAAAGTCTCTTGCATTTTCAGAATTAATACCCTCCAGGGAAAAATAAAGTTTGCAAAAGCTAGCTTTTGGCAGTGTCCGTTAAATGAGCACATCTGATATGCTCTGCGTGGAGAACAGGAGGGAGGCTGCAGGAATCATGACAAGCTGCCTCTCCTATTTCCTTCTGGGGATGTTTTTAAGTACTATTGTTTCTGTACTACTGAGAATGCTCTCAGGAAGGCAACTCTAAGAGTTTTGGGGAAAACAAGAAACTCTCTCTTTGTGAGCAAGCTCTTTCACAGGGCAGAAAGTTCTGCTACTTCCTGTGGCTTGGCGGGCTCTGTCGCTTGGCAAGCTGTCACCAGTGTGCGGTGAGCAGGGCAGCAGGGGCTCCTCTGTGCCAGCTACTGTAAGGAGATACTCGGGTTCTGCACCAGCCCACACTGGGTTCAAAGCAGGTTTTCTGAAGCAAGACTCTTTGCACCTGGTAGAATTTAGTGGGGCTGTCTCTGTTTACTCGCTGTGCCAGCAGCAGCAAACATGGCATCCCTGTGTGAGCACGTGTACGTGCATATATAAAAATATATATTTCTGTGTGTATTTATGGAGATGCATAAAAACACATTTCCATGTAAATAGAGACATAAAATACATATTCTAAAAGAAAGGCTTTGTCCTTACTTTTCTGAATCGTAGATAATTATGCTGTTGCAACTTTCCAAATGAAAGCGTGTACAACTTGTGTCTTTCTCTTTGACCTCTGCTTAAGGAATTTTATGTTGCTCTCTCTACTTAGGTTGTTATTTTCATGAGTACAAAATGCATATTAATGAGTTCTGGTCAATTTCTTCCCATTTTATTGGCATGGTTATTAGAGCATTTTATGGTATTTTGTTCAGATAAGAATGAACACAACTTTTCCACTTTTTCCTTACCTCTACTGGCTTTATTGTGACATTGCTTTGATTTAATTTTTGGGATCCTCCTTTGACACTTCCCATGGCTCTGCCTGGGAATTTTCGAAAGCATATGCCAAAAAGAGAGGAGTGAGGGCTGTTGATTCAGTCATATTACCCTGACTCTAACAGCAGTTTTTGGCCCAGTCACTGAGCAGAGCATATAATTCCTCGTCCTTTTCAGTTGTTCGAGTCCAGCACAGCCTGGTCCAGCAGGGAGAGTGCAGGACTTCTTCTGCTCTCCCATCCATTCTTTCAGGATTCAAAAATATCTCCATTCAGGTCTAGTACATGGAGATAACATAGGCTGCATAAAATGTGGGAAGGTTTCCTGCAGCTGGGAGACCAGCACTGGGGATCTGCTCCTTCGTGCTTTTGCTAGTCCTCCACGATCTGCAGTCAGAGTGCTTTACTCCTGTTCCTTTTTACTTTGCTCTACTCTAGAGTGTCAAAACATTCAATTATTTCTCCCACTTATTTCTTCACACCAGCTTTCATTGTGTCCCACATAGCAGAGGCCTCCTTCCTTGTCTTCAAAATAAAACATTTTTTCATGAAGTCCTGATCTTCTCTTCTGATGATAAATCTCCCACCACCTTCAAAAGGTTGTCACTACCTGGCACAATATCTGTAAGCTCTTGTTGCTGACTATATCCTCTGTTCCTAGCAAGTGCTTTCCTGACACAGTGTTTGTTCCTGCCACTCACTCAACAATAGCTTAATGTAAAGTCTTGTGGATTTTGTGGATGTGAGCAGGCTTTTTGTGTGGATTAGCTGAAGAGAAATTTGTGATTCAGATTTTAAGTTACAGCAAAAAATCTACATTAGCTTTTTCCACACTGTTGGATCTGTTGGTTTCATAGTGCTGGAGATAAGAACCTGGCCAAAAGGAGTTGATTATTCCGAAAATGTTTGGAGAAGCACAAAATGTGACCATTGGATTTGAAGCTCACTGATGCAGAAATACCTTGGAAATTCAACATCTCTTTATGAGTACCAGTTGGTGAAAAATCACAAAGCACCCTTTTTAGTGCTTTGAAAAGACTTGTTGTTAGGAGCCTGTGACTGTGTGCATTTGGGTAGTATTAATACTAGGAACTCAGCAGAATCAGGGAGGAACTATCTGGTCATAATGATACCATATATGAGAAAATGTAGAGGGGGATAATCAATATATTAGATTATCACTGAGGCATTTGTAGATCATGTCCTATTAAAAGCCCAGACTATTTGACAGAACATGAAACTTAAGCCTTGGTACAAATGTGGGTAGTTCTATCCATGGAGATGTAACTACAGGTTGCAATTGATCTGCTGTGAATACAGCGGATAAATGATTTTCTAGGCAAATGTTTCACAGACCTGTGTGTGAATGCTGCATGGGGAAAATTTTTTCCATAGTTGTCCTCGTTTTTCTAGAATTATCAGTATAGAATTATCACTAATATCAAGGGTTTGGAGCCCTAATTTTGCAGCAGTCTTTGCAGTTAGAATTTATGTCAGCTGTTTGCAAGGCCCAAGAGAGTACCAGAACAAAGCATGGAAGTAAAAAATTAGGATATATAAATTTTCAGCCTCCAGAACCTGCATATCTGTCTGATTGCAGAGTCATAAACTTCTAAAATATATTTTGACTCCTTACAGGAACAAAGTCCATTATTATATCATTCTCGGGCAACTTCCAAGAGGGAAAATACTAGTTACTCACAATACTTGAATGTACTGAGTTTTTTGTGAAGGGCTGCATTTGCAGCAACCTCCACGCTCAAATGAGTTCTGCATTTAGCAGCCTCCTTTAGGTGCTGTCTGACCTCTCCTGAAAGCTGTCATACTGACATTAATTAGCGAAAGAACCAGTACAGCAACACTTTCCTCACTCAGCGACTGTTCAGTGAGAGGCCATTGAAGTGAGCTGCATGGGCCCCTTTGCTGGCTGACTGCTCCAGTTAGTATCACCTTGACTCATATTTACCACGGTTCTGTAGCAAGCACACAGGAAGTGGAAATCAGACAGAAAGAGGAGAAAGGATTTACCACACTTCAGCTTGTGGGTCAAGGCACACACGATGACAAAATCAGTCAGACGAAGCAGCACTGCAACTGTGGAACAGGGTATTGTATAGCAGCACCTGCATTGCCAGCCTGGGCCTAGGGAAAAAGAGGCCAAGCTGTAGCCAAGTCAGAGAATGAAAGGGATCAGGGCAGAAAAATGGCATGGCATCTTTTTAGCCTGTTCCAGATATCTGGGAAGCTGAGCTGGGGGGAAAACTGCCCAGGAAAAGGATTGAGCTGTGCAAACCTTGCAATATGCAAGTGGCAACACATCTCTTCCCAAAATCTCTCAGCTGATGGTAAAGGAATATGAAGACTAACTCTCCACAATCCCTTCTTATAACTTCTTCCTTTCAAGGGTGCACAACAACATGACCTTGGTCCAGCTGTGGCCCTTGTTTCTGATGTCTCCAGAGAAGCCTCAAGGCAGCTCTGCAGCAAAAATGCACAGCTGAACCTGCAGCTGGTTCTCTCAGGCATGGGGTGGGGAACATCTGTGTTCTCTGAAAGGAGAATAAAGTAAAATACATCTTTCGTGCTCAGACACAATATGGAGTAATTTTGAGACTCTCCTTTCTATTCTGTTCATGTGTTAACTGCTGGTCAGAGGAGATGAAGCTACCTTCACAATTCCTAGGCCATTTAGTTGAAAACTTAAACCTGCCTATTATTATGAGTATTTTGTTTTGCTGAAGTATCCAAAGCATGTGGCCCCATCTGCTGCAATTAGCCCCACTGGCATTAATCATAAGCAGGCTTAATCAAAATCTGCAGCCAAAGAGATGGCTGCATCCAGGAGAATTGATCTACATTTGCCTTCAAACTTTTTGGAGATATGCTGTATTGCACTGTGGTGTGAAACAGGGCAGTGAGCTCTGCCACTGCCAACAAATACAACCCACCCACTAAATTGGGACACACTTGGCTCAGTGACCAAATAAGCCAAATCAAAACACTTGGGGTTTACTGGATCCTACTTAGGCAGCTAGCCTCAGGCAGGCTGGTGTGTCTGTGTATCTTCTTTCTCAGGAACACGGGCATTAATTTTAAGAAGATGGCTTTCTAGCTTACTTAATGTTAAGGTATGACTTCAGCGTTTCAGTCAAACAGAGTAAAGCATACCCTGGAATCCAGCAAAAAGTTGGCTTCTTCTGGCCAGTTGCCAGATTAAAGTGTATTTGATGGAGCTTCTGTGCTGACTTGCGGATAGGACAATGCTCGCTAACAACCAGGAATAAAAGGAAACAAGGAAGAGACAGCAGCCTGGGATGTTTGTTTTTATTGACAGAGATGCCCTGGATACAAATTACATACCTAGTCAAATTGTTTATAAGCAACCTTATTTTACTTGCCCTTGGGTTCAAATTGCATGCTCTGCAACACACCGTGGACTGGTGTCATCACAACTTACTTTGTCATCTACAAATACGTGCAGTCCCTTCTCATCAGATCATGTCCAAGCCTAGTGCTCAGTTAGTCTCACGAGAGTTTCTCCACCTCTAATGCTTTGCCCTCCTCTTTCTTTTCTACTTTTTTTTACGGTAGTTCAAGACACAGAAATGTCTATCTTGATCTGTTTTTCAGTAGTTTCTGCACTGATACCAGTGAAGCAATATCATTATATGACACATATAAAAAGATATATGTTACATATGTGATATGTGATATATGTTATATGTTATATGTTAAAGTGTATGTGTTACATACATATATATATATATGATAGATAGGGATATAGAGCTATATAGATATATATGTGATGGTGTCCAGTGGAGAGGGCAGCATCTCCTCTGGTGGAAATTATGTTATGGTCATACTTCATCATTTTTTTGGTTTTTTTGAATTTCCTGCTCACTGCTGAGCAGGATATGGTAACATATCATAAAACTAGGGTGTGGGCAAAGTGGTTCAGAAGAGGTGGGAACAGAAAGCTGTTAGAACACATGCCGGGCAGAAATTGCTGTTCTGGGTTTTGGGGATTTTTTGGTAATTAGGGCATAAAATGTCTTTGACTCTAGCTACAAAAGCCACGAAGTTTGATCACAGTAAAAGGTTCCACAGCATGTGAAACACTGAAACTCAGAATTTTTCTGGGCGTCAGGTCAACCATATGGCCATAAAATGCTCTACAGCTTTCCTACTTTACTGCTGAGTCTGTAGGCAAACATTAGACAACATGTAACTTCACTAGGGAAGCAAGCTTGGCATTTCTGCAGCACACAGACAAAACCATACCAAATCAAACCACTACCCATTTTCACACTCAGTTTTTGCCTCCTGAAGAAAGCCAGCTGTGTATCCCTGAGGGCAGCAATGTCGAAAGAAAGGAATTTTCATCATTCATCAGGTCTCTTCTCTTCAGAAACTGGTTGGTCAGGTCTCTTTTTCCCCCAGGTCTCTCCCAGCCCTGGAGGAGATACTGCCCTATGAATGTGTGGGGTTTATGTGGTGTACTTTGGGATTGACAAACAAAGCTCATCAACCCTGTTGTAATCTACAAATCCCATGCAGCTCAGCAGAAGAGTACAAAGGTGGTGACTCTCCTGGACTGATGTATTTGGCAGACAAGCAGAGCAGTCAACACCAAGCCTGTTTGGGGTTTTTGTCTCTTCCTGTTGTAGTCTACTGAGTCTAACCATCTGATCAGACAAACATTCTCATTGACTACTGCTAAAAGAAAAAACAGGAGTCAAGCCCGATATGGCAAGCAGCCAATGTAGTTTGTAAAGAAGCAGCTCATTTGGAAAAGGAAAGCTTTTCCAGCAGTATTTTTCTCCTAAGGGGGAAAATACTAGAAGACATTCATACTTAATTGATATTCACTTTTTCTAAAAAGACAGCAAGACAAGATAAAACCATGTTTTATCAGTTCTTTTCTTTTTCTCTCTGGTTTCTGTGACCCTCATCATCAGGAGACTGGCACAGAGTTTTCCCAATGCTGAGTGTCTGTGTAAATCCTGCTTTTTTTTCTCCTCTCTCTGGGTAGGGATCTGGGAAACAGATCATGAACTTAAACTACTGTTATTTTATATATGTTACTTGATCTCTGTGTGCATCTAGTCTAACTACCTGTATGACTAAATGAAATGAAAAATAATTTTTCTCATATAATGCAACTCCTCACCTGCTTTTCTAACTAACTCTTTGCCTGCAGTAAAGTGTAGCAGCTGGGAAATAATCAGCTTGAAAAGGCAGACATCTATCACTTGCACTAAAAAGGGGACCCATTAGCTGTGAGTAGCAGGGTGCTATAGCTGCTGAGATCAGGCAAGACAGAGACACGAGATCAAACACAAAGCTGGAATCCAGCAATTTGCAATCAGAAATGTGGTGGAGGTTGTGAGAGCTGTGAAGCAGCCCTGTTGAGTTCAGTGAAGAGGCCTTCGCCGAACTTGATGGAAACAAGATCGAGACAACAAGGGCAAGAAGCAGGCAGTAGCACAAAAGTGGTTAAAATCAGCTTCAAAATGTGTATGATACTGATGAAATCAAAAATTCTTCTGAAATGTTTGCTGCTTGATGGCAGGGCTGTGAGGTTTGATGGCCCCACCACGGCAGAGAGGAGCAGCTGTGTGCTCTGCTGCAGCACCACCAGCCCCTCTCCCGCGCAGGCAGTGCCCGTGGGTGCCTTGCCCTGGTGCACCATCAGCACGGGCAGCCATGGGGCTGGCACTGCACAACTGGCTGCACCACAGCCCCAGCGCGCAAGGCACTCCAGATAGCTGGCTGCAGAGCTCCTCTACCCCCTATCTCGTTTCAAGTAGCATTTCTTTATAAAGAGCAGACAGAGACAGAACTGCATCCGTGGGGAAATTACCTCTGAGTGCGGATCAAGACTCTTTGCTCAGCTCACCACTGCGTGAGTTTGGGATGGGGATGGTGCTGATGCCAGGCAAGCCAGGGCTTGAGGCTGAATGACAGGCTAAGGCTGTGCTTCTTGTAGGGTGCAGTGCACAGTAGAGATGCACGAAGCCATAGATCTTTATTGTTTGTGTTTAAGGACTTGTGTTTGAAGTGAAGAAATTATCAATTATTTCAATGGGATATTGTCAATATTGCCTTTCCAAGGAATGTTTATATTCTACTGGAACTTCACCAAAACATGCTTCAAGCTCCATTGCAGACTTCTGCTCTATTAAATTGCTGCCTATATGCACAAGTTATTTTAATATTAGAACTTAAACGTACTTTTTCTTGAAAGGCACAAATGTACTGAGGTGCTGCAGCCTATCACGGCTGGAAAATTCTCTCTAATCTAGATGAAACACCTTTCCACCTTTTCCATGTCATCTGATATTCACCTGGCATTTCTCAGGTCTAGGCTGGGAAATTTTTTGTTTCGAATTCCAAACATGAAACCTCAAATTCACAGTTTAGAAGGTCAAAGTCAACTGGCTGGATAATTTAACACTTAGTTTTGTTGGTGAAACAGTAGTTGCTGTAGAGGCCCCTGGGAGGGACTGGGTATAGAGGAAGGTGAAACCAGCATCTGGAAGACAGTATTAATGATAGGAGGTGGCTAGCAAAGGAAACTGGAGAAGGGTTGGTACAAAGCCATAATGGGAGATACGGACAAAGCTTTGTGGTCTACATATAATGCCTTTTGCTCTTAGAAACATGGATGGGAGATGTCATGATGCCAGTTTTTAATGCAAATGCAAGTAGACAAAGATCGTGCTTGTGAATCTGTGAATTGCCTTACCTTATGACTGTTGGGTTTTTAAAAAAACTCTAACCTTGCAGTGTTCTTGTGGTTTAACCCCAGCCAAAATTCTTTTTCTGTGAATAACGTTAAGTCTACCCCAGCCAAAACCAGTACAAATGTGGTGCGCCTCTTATTATCAGACCTTTTTATTTTTTTTGTTACTCCAGCTGTGATTCTGTCTGGGACCTACTATTTTTCTATTTGCGTCTATGGCATTTTTCTTATTCACAAACTTCATGTTTTTGTTGCTCACATACTCTGGGCTCCTCTGAAATGAAGAAAAACTTGACATACTGGAAAACTGCTCCTGCTGTGGATAGTAAAGCATCCCCATACAGACTAAGCACACAGTTGTGGTCCTGCTTTCTGCTCTATGTCTCTTACATCACACAGCTCTCCTCCCCACCCCAAAGCACACATGTGACATTTGTCAGTGCTATTGGAACCTGCTGTTCTATCCCAGAGCTGACTGCTTGTGACTGCCATTTTCCCTATAGGGGCAAAATTATGCAAGTTTATTCAGCAGGATATTTTTTCCCTCATTCATTTCTATCTCCCATGCCATGTGCCTGACATGACTAGAAGTAGATGAGAGCAATTACTACAATTATATAGCATGTTGTGAAAGAAATGCATCTATTCCTTTGAGGAGTTTGCTCTCTTGTATAACACTGTGCTATGTATTGTAAATACATAGATTGGTTTTGACCTTATTAGTAGCTTAGTTTTGTATTCAGCAAATCAAATCCTTCTTAAGCATCTGCAAAAGCAATGCATAAATTGTTAAATATTTGAGTTTCCAACTGTCTTTCCAAATGTACTGAATATTTCAACTGTCTTGTCACATTATTGCAATTTGCCTTTCATTGGACTCAGCAGAATGTATCTGGTCCAAACTCACAGCAGCTAAATATTAAAGCATCTTTGTGCCAACACTGTGATTTGCTGACTTTATAAATTATTAAGGCATCTGGGTGCAGGAATATATTTCAGAGACAGCTTTGCAAGCCTTTGGCATTAGCAGTATTATGACAAAATAGTCTGGGAGCTTTGATACCTTGAGGAACACAGCTTGCTTGGGGAACCCAAATGTGTCCATTATCTGAACTGCAGTGAAGCCCGGAAGGACAGACAGGAACAGGGTACAGAAATGCTGTGAAGTTTCCAGATTTGTGCACCAATCGTTGCAGAGTGCTAAGGGAGAGTAGCTCATGAAACCTTCGGGAGAGAGAGTTGCTACCTCCAGCCCCTTGGCCCCTGGTGGTGACAGGTTCACCCAAGCCTGCTGCTATGCCCAGCTGCTCCTCAGGGCTAAGGGGAGCTGAGAGCCTGCAGACCCTGACAAGGTGAGGCGGTGCTCCTGAAGTGTGGAGATACGCAAGATAAGGAAGGAGACCCAGCAGCATCCAGGGAAAGGGACACAGACGGTAGCTCCCCAGCTAGCGGCCACTGGGCTTCCATTGCTTCAAGGGTGCTACAAGGTCTTCTGATATTTAAACTGCTGTTTGCAGCAGATGTGTGCAGGAACAAGTCATTGGCAGCATCCAAGCAGGAGTAAGATTTCTTAACAGAGTGCAGCTGTTCTGAGGAGATTTGGATTTAAATCGGCACAGAGTGGCTCATGCTAGGCAGCAACCTGCTGCTGGCTTGGCAGCAGTTTTGCTTTGCAGTGTCTCCCAAGCCAATTTTCAGCCACTGGAGGCCTGTGCCAGGTGTTGTAAATGCCAAAAGAGACCCAGCAGCACACCTTCATCTGGGCTGTGGCCAAGCCTTCCTGTCGTTTTAAACCGTTTTGACTGCTAAGGTGTATGAAGGGAATTATAAGCACCTAAGCAAAAGCTGATACAGATCCTAAGAGACAAGCTCTGAGGCGGAAAATATTGAATGTTCTATTTTCTGTTTCATATTTTGAAACATGATTCCATCAGTATACTGATTAAATGCCACATTAGATATTAAAATTAAAATTTTAATTTCATCTAGATTAACTATGGAAGCTATTTAATTTCTATATTTAGTGTCTCTTCCCTGTCACACAACCCAGAAGGGATTGTAGATGTGATGTGCAAGTTGAATTTCCATCTTGCTCTCTTACAATTGGACTACGTTTTGGAATGATGCATGTAGTCAAGAAATAAATTAGTGCAATGGAAAGGGAATAGATTTTTCCCTTTCATATTTAAAAAATAATGAAGTTAGATGAGATTTTAATAAAAGAGGCTTGGAAAAGGAGATGACAGTGAGAGTGTGTCTGTTTGCTGCAGGACTAGGAAAATGGAGTGCAAGTGAGAGATGATATGCAATCAGACAAAAAAATTCCCCAGAAAACAGAAAGCCAGTCAGATGCAGAGAGCAGATTTTGTACTTTAGAGAGAAACATCTCGATTTAAGTACTAACCAGAGAGTTATGGAAATCCTCCTGAACTGTGTAGTGTGGCAGGTTTGCCATTTGTAGTAAGAGAGACTTGTGCCTTTTTTCAGTAAGACTATTTAGTATATTCTTATTGTTTCTGATTTCCTCAGAGGTGATACCGGAAGACACTTCACTACTCAGCTGTCCAAACAAATGCTCTACTTGTTCTGTGTCTGGAAGGCAACAACTGGCTCAGATCATCACTATGTTAAGAGGTGTATTTGGTGGCTAACACTAAATGGTAAAGTTCCTGGGTCTATTCTCATTTTCTTTATGACTTGAACTAAAGCCTGTTGAGGTCGCAGAGGTCCTATGACATCAGTAGAAATAAAAACTACAGGTTGGTTAACCTCGCCTTGATTCCTGGGACAGTGAGGGAACAGGTAGCCCTTGAAACCATTTTCAAGCACGTGAAGAACAAGAAAACCATCAGGAGTGCCCAGAATGGATTCAGCAAGGGAGTATTTACAAATTGAAACACATGATATTCTGTCTGAATGTCATTTTTCCTGTGAAAGTGACTGAGCACTACCATAGGTTGCCCAGAAAGGTTGTGGAGTCTCCATTCTTGGAGATACTGAAGAGCCATCTGGATGTGGTCCTGAGCTCCCGGCTGTAGGTGGCCCTATTTGAGCAGAGGGGCTGGACAAGATGACCTCAAAAGGCCCCTGACAATCCCAAACATGCTGTCATCCTGTAAACCATGGTACGATCCATCACAGGCAAATGCCAGCATGTCAGTGTCTTGTCATATTTATTCTAAAAATAAACAGGTTAACCACTTTGCAGAAGTACTATAGGTGCACTGGTGAGGTATTTTGAGATTAGGAGTACCAAGAGGCTGCTAATCTATTCTGTGAGCTTTACTAGCATTAAACCAAGATGCCAGTGTGAGATTAAGCCCTGCTGACTTTTACACGACTATGCTTCTGTTCCTTTTGGGTCATCTTTGACAAGTGTTAGGCAGTGTCTAGACCTTTCTGGGAATGTGCATAGAGGATGTCTGACAGGTGGAGTTCCCCTGAGTGAATTGCCTCATAAATGTGCTCATGTGTGGCTGGCTCTGACAGTCTCCTCCGATCTTACATTTTTTTGTGATCTCCCTGAAGAGGAAAGAGGACCCTTGTACTCTTCCCTCCCAATACATTCGTATGTCAGATCAAGGTTCTCCACTGAAAAAGGTGACATACCCCTTCTAGGAAACACATCCATAGATGTGATGGCCAGACAGAATGATGTAGGGGACAGATATCTTCTAGAATCGAGTATTTCATCATTCTTCGATGCGTAGGTAGTCAGCCATCAAAAATAAGTCAGAGACAAGGAACTGACTATCGGGAGCTGGACATTATGTACTTAAATATGGTTGGGGACTCACTGTTGATGTGACATTTGCTGATGTTCTGATTCACTGGCCCACTATTTCAGACATAGAGAAACTGCATGCATGTAGACATCAGAAGCATTTGGGGGATTTATTGTCAGAACATAAGGTTTTCTGGAAGTAGTAGGGCTTCTGTCTCTAAATCTTTCATCTGGCTTTAAAATTCAGTCCTGAAAGCTGTAAATGGCCAGGGTAAAAGGAATTAGCTCCTTGGCAGTTGTATTATAAAGCCTGCAATTGTGCCACTAAGAGGGAAAAACGACATCAATTGTCTGGGTGTTTCTCCCCTGTTTGTTACCTAGATTATTTTCATTCATGAAATTTCTTTTCATCAAAAGTATGTGCAGAAGTGGTTCTTGAGCACAGACAGCACAGCTGGGCTTCCTGAGCCTGGATACATCCAATGTGATCACAATGACCTTTTAACCACAATTTAACCAATAAGCTTCATAAAGAGGTAAGTCGTAATAAAATTTTAGATCCATTTGAAATACAGATAATACTCAATTATCACAAAATATTTAACAGAAGCCTTCCTTTTGTAGTCCTTGGAAATCAACAATTTTCACTATCTTGCCAGAACTATTATTTAGACACCGGGACAGGCTGACATCTATTGGCTAATTATTCAAATTTTGAGTACATTAAAAATTAATTTTGAAACTGCAGAGAGGCAGAAAATTAGTCACATGCTTTTAAAGATCCTATGCCAGGTTTCTAGGGAAATGAACTCTCTTCATAAGGAGGTTTCATATGTTGTTTAGTTAAAAAATGCAGTAAAGACCTGTAATGCAAGTCATGTGGTAGAAAACAGATTGGAATAATCAAACTTGTCTAACAATTAGAGCAAGCTAGGAGTTTAACAGCCAACTGATAACAAGGGCTGAAAGGGACCGTCAAAGAAATTCTAGGAAAGAGGGGAGCACAGAGGAGAGAGGACTGACAGCTTACTCTTACATGTTAGTACAATTAACTATTTGAACAACCTAATGTATTCCTTTTCTCTCCCCATGGAATTTTTTATGCCCATCTATGAGGTTCAAACTGAGAAGGGAAATGCTTTTGAAAAATATTCTATAATTTAGTGAGGAATTTTTGTATTGCTGGTGATTTGTGGAATCTTCTATTATAGAGGAGATCATACAATAATTTCTGAATCTTTGCTTTTGATTGAAGTTTAGGATAAGAGTTTTAAAAACAGAAGATATGTCTCGTTTTTCTTGGGTCTTGGGCAGAAGTCTCTCTGGTATGGTTGTGGCAGGACATGTGTACCCCCCTTCTCTGTACCACAGATGGCTGGTGCATATGCTAGAGATAACTTGGGTGGGTCACAGGCCCAGCATGAAGTATCTCTGGCACCAAAGAGCTCAGGCCAGCAGCTAAGAATCAACATCTTAGTCTGAAAGGCAAATGTGGGAAGAGATGAAAGAGATATCCTTGACCAGAAGACACAGTTTTTTACCTCTATAAAAGTCCACACAGATTAACACAGAGCAGAAGTCTCTTACACACTCCTTGGGCACGTGCGAGGAGATTTCTCCCCTTAAGTCTGGACATGGACTTTTGAGGTTACTTCCCCGGGGATTGAGAGAAAGGAATTTTGATGTCTACCCCTTCAAGGACTGGTGGTAAGAAACATTAACTCTTAAGTTACACTATTTCTTAGCTAGCTGTAATTTTAATGGTACCTTTAACCCCACGTGTTTACTATTAATCCCTTTTTTTTTCTCCCTGTGTAGTAATAGTCTGTTTTAGTTCTTATGTCTGCTAGTTTTGTGTCTATTAAATAAATAATTCATTTTATAATAGACCGAATTGGCCATTATTAAAAAACCTGCAAATCAGAGTGGATTTTGGAGTGCTGGCCACCCCAATACAGCGACTGCCTGCTGTCAGAGGCCCTGGGCAACAGACAGGAGCTGATTCGAACCTACATCATTCCATTCATAACCATGGTCACCTGACACAAATTTTGCCATGAATGTAAAAGAAAAACATTAATTTTTTTAAAGAACTCGTCTTTTGAGAGTTTGGATGGCTTTCAGACAGTAGACGATGTTGGTGTAAGAAGCAACACGGAGTACCCAGGCAGGTGCAAAAGGGAGGTTGTATATTCCAAAATCCAGGCCTTTTTAAGCAATTAGGCCTTTATCAGTAACATTGCACTAAAGCACAATAACCATAATTCAGCCAACTGCCATAGACCACGATGTCAACACATGATGGTTATACAACTTGTTTTCTACGGTTATGTAACTTGTTTTCTACCTCTATTCCAGCTGAGTCATTACCCAGAATCCTTTTCTACTTAGCCGAAGTAACAGAAGTGAACCATGATTTTATGAGGGTAACAAGGCCTTCATTTTATAAGGTTTTACCCATCCGCAACAAGATGAGAAAACAGGAAATTTCAGATTAAATTCTGGAAGAAGATACAGGGGAAATACAGAAAAAGGAATGCATGAACCATTGTGATATGGCTGACTGTATCTCATGAGTTCATGGGAGAGGTTTTCTGACAATTTTCTTCTGTCTAAGAAAATCAAAGCCTAAAGGAAAGCATATCTGGGCTTTACACTCTCTTTATACGCTAATATATTTTGAGATATTCCACTTAATAATTTAAACATTTTTCTAACACTTTAAGACTTCTCTAGTACCATTTGTACTATATTTACTATAAAGAAATGGTGGTAAATGAAATAGGTAACCCCAAAGTCAACTTGAAAGAAAGTTGAGATAGGACGAATTTTGCTTGTAGAATCATGCTATTTAGGATTGAGTCTTTTACCACAATGAAGGCCATCCTCTTTATTGATCTTTTAAGAGCAAGGCTTAATGGCTGACTCACACGTACAGTAAAATCTTCAGCACTATAACAAAAGAATGATGCTTCATTGATCAGATGAGACTGCTTGCTAGGAACTTCTTAGAGCATCTTAGCTCTAGATCATGATGTTCACAGCAAACCTAGATTAATCCTGAGCAGTACAAAATTCAGTAGTGTTTAGACGTGGAAAGTTAGTCAAGCATTAGGGATTTCCTCTAGGGTCTGTCTTCCAGGAATTTGCTTGTCTTAAGAGGAAAAGCTCGCAGCAGAAATATCTTGAAAAAACAGGAAGAATGCTGCCAATGTCCCAACACGTTCATCATTGTCTTCAGTTTGCAGGAGAGCCTGAGGTCTTGTGTTCTGTCAGAGAAGCATAACTAGAGTTTTCTAAAGCCCTTGGTTACCTTTTCATACCACTGCCTCCATTCTACCTCCCCCCTTGCCTCCCAATACCTCATTTGCATCCCAATATGATCCCCTCATCTCCTTTAGATGTCTCTCATACCCTTCTTGTATCCTCCTCCCATGTGTATCCAGCTGCTGATTGTGTCTGTAGGGTTAGATTTTGTAGATCAAGAGAAGAACTTCGTGTGCTGGTGGTCACATTGCAGCCTTCACACCTGAATTCCCATTGCCTCTTCCAAATATAGTGAATTAGAGCTGCCTAGTATCCTTGGAACTAGGACATCTTCCTGTGCCTATTTTCTGGAGTGTCAGGAATTTTATTTCAGATCTCTTTTCTGCGGCATCTGAGGTTGCTGCACATTGGAGCAGCTGGAAAGTTGTGTAGAAGAAACAAAACAAAGAAACAACATTCTCTTCCATCAGCCTGCATCTGTGTGGCATAAGCAATGGTAATTTCTGTGACCTTAGTAGTGATCAAACAAAATAATGTAAAAATGGTGGAGGTGGTTTTTGTGTAGTCGAACTTAATGTATTTGCACCTCCAGGTGCCCAAATATCTCTAAGAATCCTGGAAAGTTGGTTAGTCTCTTCAAGGATTGCCAAACAACTTTTCAAATAGCTGTACTTATATAAAGTGATTCTATGAGCAGAGGAATTAGAGAAGATTTCTGTTCCTTTCCCTCTCCAGCCTTCCTCACATCCCAAGTACCTTACTGCCACAGCGATGTAGATCCTTTCCATATGCCTAGACTTCACCATCCCCATCACCTTCAGTTTCTCCAAGACCATCTTCAGCTTCTTTCCCTCTTCCCACTGCACCCTACTGTCATGCCTTCATTTTCTTCTCATCTTCCTTTCTGATCTGCCTGTGGCTAATTTGGAAACTGCTGCACAAGTAGGTGCTACCTACATAGATGACTGATCAACCAGTGTTTTTTCTGTTTCTGTTAATTTTACTGGTGAGTAAAAACTTCAGAGAACTCTGCCCTTTTTAGCCCCAAATTAAGTTAGCATATAGATTTAGAATACAGTTAGAAGAGACCTAAAGGGGGGCACTGAGGCACAAAGATTATATGATGTGGAGGTTTTCAAAAGCACAAGGAAATTTAGGAACAACCTCTCCTTTTTGAGGAACTATACACAAAAGGTCCATACTCTTATGAGATGGAAACGTTGGCTGGGGGATTATTTTACTTCGTCTTTACTCATGTTTATTGCAGTGAAAGCAAGCTGCATGGATGTTCTCAGAAGAATAAAAGTCTTGCCCATACAATTTCTTTGATTGAGAAACAGTACTGACCCAAGCAATTTTTTGGCAATATTTTTGCCATATACTTTTTATTCAGTTGGAGAGCACTAGCAAACCTTATCTGCTTTCAGTATTTCTAGATAAATCTCTGTCCCTGTTTTTGGTTTCACTTTGTGCCTCTGTGAAAACATCAAAGATCAGTTGCTGTGGCATCTAAGTTCCATTTTCAAGATCAAACATTTCACTGAGATAAGCCTTGAATTATACATAATGATGAGTTTGCAGCAGGAGCAGCTATCACATGGGTAGGGGAGATTTATAAATAACAAATTGCTGGGTAGCTGCTGGGGCTGGAGCAAGGGAGATGGCCACAAAAATCACAGAATCACAGAATGGTTTGGATTGGAAGACATCTTAAAGCTCATCTAATTCCAACCCCCCTGCCATGGACAGGGACACCTTCTGCTTGACTGGGTTGCTCAGAGCTCCATCCAGCCTGAACGCTGTCAGGGATGGGCCATCCAGAGATTCTCTGGGTAGCCTGTGCCAAGGCCTCATCACCCTTACAGTAAAGAATTTCTTTCCTAGTATCTAATCTCAACCTGTTTCTTTTCAGTTTGAAGCCATTTCCCCTTGTCCTGACACGGGTTTCTTCTGGCTGAGGTTAAAACACAACATACTCTCACTGCATGCGCTTGTAAAAAGTTCTGCTCCATCTTGCTTGTAGGTTTCCTCCAGGTACTGGAAGGCTGCAATTAAGTCCCTCCAGATCCTTCTCTTCTCCAGGCTGAACAATCCCTGTTGCTTTAGTCTTTCTTCATAGGATAGATGGTCCATCCCTCTAATCAGCTTTGTGGCCTCCTCTGGACTCCCTCTGGATTTGATGTCAAAATAGCCAAGCTGTAGTTCTGGCACTTGTCAATTCCCTGCCTTCAAAAATGTCTTTAATATCAGCATCATATCAGGATTTTGGCAGAGATTCCCTACTCATTACCATCTGTCTTGTAAGGTAAAGTTCATACTGTACAACTATGATTATAAGAAATGTAATCTTTTTTTAACATATTCCATGTAAAATTTAAGATTTCATTTAGATTACATATAATTATGCACTCTGTATAAAATTTTTCCAAGAATTTTTGCAGTGTCACTAATTTAAACTGATAGCAAAAGTGGTCATTTACTGCTGTCCTAATTAAAGCCCCAGAGGCGTGGAACCTCCTCACTTGTGTGGGAGGACTTGAAATACCAAAGGTCGAGGGCCCCCAGAGCAGAAAGCAGGCCTAAATATTCCTTTTCTTGTTGTTTTATATCACAATTTATTTAAGCCATTCTTCTTGTGACTAGGAGGAACCAGGTATGGCTTTAGTCTCGAACCTGTTGATGGGCAAAAGAGTTTGGTGTTTATTCACTCTGTTTGCTGACACCTTTGAATGCTGCCAGGTGGGCATCCTCCGCGGCGCTGTTCATCGAGAGCCCTCTGCTCAGACTGGGCAGATAAATTTCCCCGATAAAAGAGAAACTGTCCAGACCAGACCATCCCTCTTCCTCCAGTTTGCACAGTACCTTGTCACAGAGACTAAATGAATGGCCAGCAAGTCTAATGGAGAACAGTAAAAGCTATTAGATTGCAAGCCAATATCTGATAACAGGAGCAGCAATAGAATATTTATCGTCTGTTGGTTTCAGACCATGTTTGTGGTATTGTCTTGGCACAGATCTTAGGATGCAGTTGCAAAATGCATTAGCAAAGCCTCCATTGTTTAAACATTCATTACAGGGAAATGAAACATTTCATCAATTAATGTGAACCTTGGTCAACGTGTGTCTCTGGAAAGGGCCTTGAACAGCCCCAAACCAACTCCTTTCTGGAAGGAGGGACTGGGACAGCAGCAGGCAGATAGATTTACATTAGCTGGAGAACGAGAGTTCAGAGCATAACACCACCCTCTGACTGTACTTGTGCCATGTCTCTTGGAGTTGCATTACCAACATGTGCGACCTTTTCAGGTTTTCTGCTCTGATAGATAAAAATGCATCTCAATTCTGAACACAGAATCAAGTAACCTACTGAAAATTTTTACCAGGAGATTATGACCACCCATGTCTTCCTCTAAAACAGCACGAGACAACTGAATAGTTTAGAAGAATGACTCTTCTAAAAACTCTTCTGTCCACAAACATCTTCAGATCATTCGGTTCAATGCTACTAAAAATTTCCACTCTCTCTGGATGATGTTGATTTATTTTCAGAAAATCCAACTCTAGCTTCCATGTCTGGGAATTCACACATTAATTTATTTTACACTAATTAATTTCCACTAGTTTGTGTCTTTCTGTAGAGGTGGTTTGTGAGAAAGAATTTTGTCTCTGATAAATTTAAGCACAGTTATTTTTTCAAGTTATTTTTGTAAAGGTTTGTAGCATTAATTATCGCATATTTATTGCAGCATCTTAAAAAAATTGTAGTTATACCACCCAAATAACTCAATTTGATGGGCAGCTCCCTGACAAAATGAGAGGTATCTTAGTCCAAACAGATACAATAATGTATTTGGGTTTGACATCTCTTTGCTTGTTATACTAAATATTATTTACTGTATGCCATAATAGTAGGATTTCTCCTGTCCCCTAGTTCATTTTCTGAGTTCAGTACATTCATTACCATTTCTGTCATACTATCAGAAATTATAAACTGGCTTGTGGTTCGATTTTTATCAGAGAGCGGACAAAAACTTCTGAAAAATCAGCTAAAAATATTTTCTGCTATAAAACATGATCACGTAATAGGAATCCTATGAAATTCTGAGCAGTTGTAGCTGTTCAGCTCTAACTTTCCAGGAACGTGCCAGAGACTGTGTGGTGCCCTTCCACACAAGCTTGTAATTAAAGATGAAAGCAATGAAACATGGAAACAGCTAGAAAAGCAGATTTAGTTTTTATTGAAGTAAAGGGCTGATATTTTGACACAGTGCTGAATTTGCTTAACTCGTTAAGAAAGTGAGATACAACAGACAATGTTCTCAGAGAGCAGGAGTGGCACAGAGACTCTCTCCTGAATGCCAATGTCAGGTTGAGCTTGTGCACTCAGACGCCACCAGCTGCTGGTTTAAAGCCACTTCTGCACCAGCAAAGCTGAACCGATGGCAGCATTGCCTGACATGCAGCCTGAATACTGCAATAAGTTCATGAGGTGAGATTAAAAGGAGCTTTATGAGTGAACCTTATATGATATTACTGGTCCCAATGAGAGCAAAGCTCTGCCCAGCTTCAGTAGGCTAGAGATGGGGATAACATGTGAAGTTTGTAAAGTAACTGCAGAACAGAAATGGTTGTTTAAATGTAGTTCATACATTAACACTAATTTCAAACTGCTTGTGTAGAATGACCAAATCTTTCCATAAAACTCTATAGAATGAACAAATCCAAGAAGAACATCGTGTGGTCTTTCTGTCACAGTTAACTACAAGGATAAAGAATACTCTATTGCTTAAATAATTTTTGATACTTCTACCCTACATGTTTTGAGAGTCCTTGAACACGTATCAGGGATTCTGGCCTCCAGAGAGCCTCCATAATGCTCTGCTACACTTCCTCCAGTCATGAAATAGTTTGCGTGACTTGATAGAAGCTGTGTTGGAGCTTCAGCTGATGGCAGGGATAGTCTTACGACAAATTTTGGATTAAGCTTGTGGAGCTTGGAGCTAGCAGTACAGGTCTCTCGGGAGCTCTGCTCTGAGAAGCTTCAAGTGCAGTCAGAGTTGCCAAACCTCAGCATTTCACTGCAAGCTGACAATATCTATTGATTTTCATGAGGCCTTTGCCTCCTCACATAACTTTATATTCAAGTGCTGACCATCACAGGAGAGCGCTGGCATCCAGACCTGTGGAGCAAAGGGATTAGGGGCAGGGGTGGCTCCACCTTGACAAGGGCTGACCTGTGCCAAGGCAGACTGACAGGACTTTGAGTGCCTTGTGAGAGCACTTCCTTCCAGGCCATGAAAAGACTGTTAGTTCAAACTCCGCACTAATCGGAATGTCTGTGTTTGGTTTTGAGTCTCTAGGCAAGGTGCAAGGAGACCTGCTTCTTGACTTAAGGAGCTAATAAACAGGATGCTGCCAGGACACAATAAAGATTAATGAGTAAAAATACAGACTTTCTTGGAACAGTTTGGCTGGCTCTGGTTTAATTCAGGTGCACAGGTATTCAGCTTGTGTTAGAGGATTAGAGGATTTCTTGAACGGAGCTTTTTTTGCATCTATTTTCTTGTATGCAAATCTGCAGTTCATCAAACTATTTCCACTATCAGTGGAAAAATCTTAGCTGAAATTTTCAAAGGAACTTAGTTATATTGAAGTTCAATGGAAGATGCACCTGAATCTCTGTGATTCTTCAGTGAAAACAGGGCCAGTTTTGCAAAGATATTCTAGCCTCAAGGATAGTACCTGGAATAAAGATGAGATGTCTTGAGATCTCCCACATCAGTGGATATCCTTATTTTACTAGAAGTCCTATTTAGCTATTAAACCAATACATAAATTGGTGTAAACTGGCAGAAAATTCCCAGAAGGGAAGAGGTAGTGGCCATAACCTGGGCAGGCACTGTGCCTTTCCTGTACCTCCACACTGTCCAGGTTCAGAGCGACCTGAGAAGCTTGTGCAGGTGCAGCTGTTCCCTCTAGTCTTGTACATTACAACACTGGAGCTGTAATGCTTGCATGTGAATGTTACATATAAGATTTAACAGATGTCTGCTGCAAATCTCATTTTTAATACAGTTCTTATTTTTGCAGAGGTTCATTGATTAAGGCACTAGGTTTTGGGGGTTTTTTTGCTACTTTTTAGTACCATAAATGGAGTTCATGCAGGGCGGATATAATGTTTTCCGTCTGCTAACTACATCAATAATAAACAACAAACTCATTTGTTCTTTGATTTCCCCATACCAGCATGGGAAAAAAGCCCCAAAAGCTTTGCTCATATAAGTGAACACTTCTCTGTTGTTGATACACAGCCAAATGCACTCCTTATTTTTAAGTCAATGGAGCAACTATGTGGACAAATTTATGCATATTGAACAAATTACACAAAACAACCTCTTATTTTGTTTGCACATGCACAAATGGTGTAAGGAGTCATGAAACAGCATAACATGCTTCTGTATTTTTTTTTTTCCAGTAAGTCCTTCAGCTGAGCAGGGAAACCATTCTTTTACAAGACTAAAACATTATGCAGGAAATACATCCATAACGGATTCTTATGATCCACTCTTTATCCCCAGGGGCTAGTTTTCAGAGTTTAATGCAATACTCCAAAAGCTGAAAAATGTAATTCAGCTTCCTGGTCTAAAATGTTGATTCACTAATTCACTGTTTATAGCTTCTTGTTACAGACTTTGTAAAACATAAACCAACTGATTATCCCAATTCTTTCACTGAAATCATTCAGGAAAGGTTTGATCACAACTCCAACAAGCCTCAAATATATTTTAAAACTGGAGTATGTGCTTAAATGTTTTCCCAGAGCAAAGAGGCTTTTCTAAACTTTGACCAAAACCAGAAGGGTTTGTCTACCTAGAAACCAAAGAAGACAAGTTACAATTACGCACCTTAACTAAAATATATTTAACTCTTCAGTATGGTTTTATAATTAGGGGAACAGAAGCCAAGAATTTCTCTTGCACATTCAAAAAAGCAGTAGCCAAAACTGTAGTGAATATAGGAAAAAAGAGATGGAACATAACTCAAGCATGTCTTGCAACCCTAAGATAAACATTACCTTCCTCTTTACAGCTGAAAGACCAAGTGTCTGAGAAACCAGAAGATTTAGGCAGTATTGTCCAAAGTCTACCTGTCCCTTTGTCTGCCGTCTGAGCCTCCCAGTGTCTGAAATTTTGAAACTGAAATTCATTTGATGCCTGAAGGACTCCTCCCAGGTACATCTGGAGGCTCTTTGTTCTGGCTGCTACATGGATGATCTTGCAGCTGAAGATTAAGTCTGTCAAGATTCACAAACCTGCTGATTCCTCACTCAGCCTTTTTAAAGGACTGATTCTCATGTGTTCCCAGAGACCTGCTGCACTGGCCTTCATGTAAAATGCAGATTCTTCCTTCTGGAGCAAGGGGTGAGACAAGACCTTTGTGTTCTTCATGGCTTGAGTTGGGAGGTTTGAACTCACTTTCCCCATGTGCCTGGTAGATTTGCTCTAACCATCAGGACACAGATTCATTGATTTGAAGGACAAGCTGGGAGAAATGACCGAGGTTTCCACATGAAGCCATGCTGCTAGCAAAAAATAAGTAAAATGTAGAGTGACAGCCAAATGGTTTGAGGGATCTTTGGGAATGGGCATGCATGCTCCAAATCCTACCTGTGCAATTTTGTTAACTGAGTCTCTAATTTCCAGCTGATTTCCCTAACCTTTAGTTTTAGTTTCTCACACAACTCTTGCTTGGCTTATGACAGAATACAAAAACAGCTTTTCTCCTGAAAAACAGATTCATCGGTGTCTAGAACACTTTCTGGAGACATGTGTGGTTTAGCAGTGTCAGGCAAAAGTAAGAATAGGAGCTGTCTCTTTTCTAGCCTGGAACTCATCTGAGCAGTAGCCACTTGGCAAGGGCGAGGGGAGAAATCCTGGTCCCAGGAGCTTAGCTGGAGGCACGAAAAAGACCTACAGAACAGTGTGATTGTGAAGGCTTAAAGCGTACAAGGCTTTGAGAGGCACTCTTCTCACTGGCATCACCTTTTCAGGCTATTTTCAGCAGCCCCCTTCTCTTTGCTGCCTGCTATAGTTTCTAGTTCGAAGCCATTAATTCCCACTGGCAGTTGTTTGGAAACTGAATGGGGACCTGAGGAGGGAGTTCTCTGCAGAGGTGATGCTGTGAGACTGAATGGCTGACTCATATTACAGATCTGGGCTTAGGTTTCTTGTTTAGAATAAGACATGAGGGTTTGATTCTGGAAAAGAAAAGCTAAAAAACCCCAGAGGCTCATATCCTTAAGACTCCCTTTCTGGTGGAGACTGATTCCCTCCATGTGGGTGCAGGAAGCCTCCTCCATCCCCTAGCTGACGGCACAGGGCATTTCTTGGGGGGATTTCAGCAGTATGGACCCTTCAACATGCAATTCAGGAACCAAATCAAATTTGTGGTTATTTTAATTACGAAAGATACAAACCCAGAGCTTAGCAGGGAAAGGATGGTGATCCTCTGTCTTTTTCCTGGGAGGCAAAGGCTCAAGCAAAAGGCTTGAGAATAGCACCATCTCCTGGAAATGCCTCATATGGCTTGGCTTTTCTAAGCCGTCTGAATGCACTTTTTCCCTGAAACTACTGTCATTTAAACTGGTACTGTGGTCAATGTATTCCCTACTGCGACCAAATTACTGCTCCATCAATAACTGAATACCACCCATGCATGTTTTTTCATGTATCCCATGTTAACCGTGAACCAAAGATGACACAGGCATAGGGGAAGTTTCGTCAGTGTAAAATTTGTGGGTACACCATGTTCACCACAGGGACGTCAGCATGCCTCAGAAGGCCAACTGAAACCCATGGGATAGTAGCCTGCTGTTGCTGCAACCCAAGCTAAACTAGTTTTATATCTTCTCTGAAGCTTCCATCTGAAACCTGATTTTTCTTAAAGGTAATGAAGAAAATAAAAGAAAAATCAGAGTGTATTGGTTTTGCAAGGCAAGACTTAAGAGCACCGGGCTGCCAGCATGACCTACATGAGATGCTGCCAGAAGCTCCCCCTGTATCTGACAGAGCCAGTTCCAGACAGCTCCACAGTGAATCTGCCACTGTCCAAGGCCAAGTCCATCAGCAATGGTGGTAGCATCTCTACTGTAACGTGTTTGATAAGGGGGAAAACATTACTGGACAACAGCGACTGCAGCCAAAGAGAGGAGTGAGAATATGCTCCATGAACAAGCCCACCTTTTATCACAGTAAGTTTTTTCTCAAGAACAGCAGTGTCCTCTCACTTGAACACATGCAAGTAGATAGCAACTAGATAGTCACAAGATTTAGATCAAGCCTTTGACAGACTTTGCCACACCAGTGAGTTAAGACATATAAATTATCAATCAAATGCATACAAACCTCCTAAAAATTAGCTGATGATCAGTTAATTATTAAACCTGAGGGGATAATTTGAATAATGAAACTAGAATTTTTATGAAATTCTGTAACATTAGAATGTTATATTTGGCATTATGTAGAATTTTAATATTGAAATCTAGATTTGCCTATATTGTTCTTGTCAAGTGCTGCATTCTGCCTATTGTTTTTATTCCACCTTGGTTGAGGGCTAGCTAAATGCACACTTTGCTCACTGCTAGAGTGATTTTCCTGGTAGTAAAATGATTTCCTATGGCTTTTTAATTTGCAAATTTATTAATTTTTTAATTTAACATTTTTTGTCCATGCTCTGATTTGAAGTCCACTCCTTATACTGACCACTAGATTTTTTTATACTTGAGACATGACTTGAGTTTTTTTCTCTCCAGATGAAACCTAGCCTGAAGATGAAGCTGACTTCAGTGATAGGACAAGACGCTTTAACTCAACAACCAAGCTGTGTTTCAAGAATTAAGTCACACAGATCTCCATGGGGGCATTGCTTGGCCTTAAAATAGTACCTTGGAAAAAACAGATAATCCTTCTGTATCTTAAGGTTTATCACTAAATACTGTCAGCTCTTTGCTTCTTTTACAAGTGAGAGGATAGTGTGTAATTCCCAATGTAACTTCTTTTCCCCGTAGGTCATTATGGGAAACCATAGTTATTGCTGAGTGTGTATCAACTCATTTGGAATCTCAGCTAATACACACATTTAGCTTTCAAGTCTGTTCTTTGACACTTCATCTTTCTTTTTTGTTTTTCTTCTGAGTCTGTGACTCTCAGCCTGACCCTTCACAGAAGACTTTTATGTGCATTCTGTTCCCTTGCATCTCTTCCACAAAATGTTACATTATCGAAGACAAACAAGGGACTTGTAACAAAACTTGCTTTTGTTTTCATTCGGGACAGAAGAAGGCAATTTGGTTTAACACTCCAACTAGAGTCATCCTTTCATTTTTTTTTCTCCCCATTTCCATCTATCTTTGTTAAATCTGGTTAAACCTAAACTTCGGGTCAATCTGACTTCAACTAATGCTTTCACTGCTGTCGTTCATGTATGCTATGCTTGCTTCAGCTAATAAACCATGACTTACAGAACTAAGAATAGATGGCCTAATAAAACAACACCCTTCATGTTCCACTGGTGATGGAATATAATCTTACATTTCACAATATACAAATCCATTGCAGATTGAACATGGACTTGAGACAGGATAAGAGAATGGAGCTCAGTTTTGCTGTAGGTGAAGCAAAAACATTTTAAAGGAAACATACCTAATTGCTATGCCCAACCCAAGGATTTTCTGGAAATAAATGCCCTTTCTCAGGTGGCTAGATGCATAGTTACTAAGTAAATAAATATTTTAATTAAAAGTAAGAGAGTAATTCAGTGGCTGCCTGGCTGCAGAGCAGAGCAGCTCTTAAGTAGGAGAAAGTGACCTGTGCGACCTCTGTGCCCTGCACCCAGATGACAAAACAGTCCCTCTGACAGTGTCTGTTCTGCATGTCTTCCAGGGATGCATCTGTCCCCTGCTCAATCATCCTGATAACAGTGTGTCCATGTCAGGCTTAGAGAAACCTGAAATGGGGGCACTAGTCCCATCAATATACATCAAGACGTTCAGGGAGATATCAAGAACCATTATGTGTTGCCTTGTATCGGTAACTTCTTCCATTATTTTCCATTAGCAACCACTCAGGCTGTCTCTTCTCAGGGGTCTTTCAATGTGAGTGATGGTGCACAGAGCACAGTGCAATACAGAAGAAACTCCTAGAAGACAAGAAAGCAGAAGAGTGTGATTAGCAATTCTGTTAAGGTTTCTGGCTTCAGGAATTCTGTTACAAGGTATGTATGACTGGCTTGCTCTGAAATGGGAGAAGCTGTGAGAAGAGCAGAATGAAGGTTGCAGCTACCTCCTTCTTGCATGCATGTAGGAAGTTTATCTAAGGAAACTGAGCAAGACATAGATAAGAGCTCTCACTGAGCTCCCTCCTGCCTCCAGGCAATGGAGTGAGGTGGAAGGTGATTGCTTTTCAGACCAGTGCAAAAAATTATCCTCTCAGTGCAAAACGGCGAACAGCCAAGCTTGTCTCTTGGGTAGTGAAACGCAGTCCCAGAGGAAAGTACTATGTAACATATACCCAGATACAGCATAAACATGTAACATATATACAGATACAGCGGTAAAGCTGGTGGTATAAATGAGAACAGGCTGATTTATAGACTCTGAGGCCACAAGGCTGACAAGTGAGAAACACGAGTTGAACAGACCTGTACCCAGAGCCCCTGCTGGGGACAGGAAGGAGCACTGAGCAGAAGAAATGTGAAAAAGTAATCTCCTCCTTTCTGTGTCATTTTAAATTTTTCTCTCCCCCCCTACATGATTCTCTATATACAGTGCAAAGTGACCTATACAATCCTGGAGGGCTTTTACAATTCGCTGTGGTTTTATTTTGGTTTTGGTGCTGATGACCACAACGGACCACTGTTGCCTTTTCAAGACGTTAATAGTTTCAGTTGTCAAACTGGTGAGATTCACATTCCACGCTTCTTCCCCTCTGCCAGCCAAACTGTTTTAGTGAAAGTCATTGCACAAGTCAGCTGGGAGATGCAGAACTCAGTCTCTGGCTGGTGGGCACAGTGTGAACTCCAGCATAAAGGTGAACAAACTTGGATAGATTTGGCCTGGTTAAGAAGGAAGGGACCAGTGATCTGTGCCCCAGGAAACTCCCCTGCTTTCACATAACATTGTCACACTACAGGCATTGCTGTATCCTGAAGCTCTGGAAATTTCTTGGGAGCACACCTGAGGTCAGGAATGATCAGCAAAATACTGAAATCAGCAAAAACTATGTGCAGGTATTATGTCAGATTTGTTCGTACGTGTTTGAAAGCCTATGTTTAGATCTCAATTTGTAGTGTTAAAAACACATTACATTCAATCACAAATAAATGTGATTCATAAATAAAGTGTCAATACACATGACATGGCCCAACTTAAAAAGATCGTTTTTGGTCATGGAGTTAAGCAAGAGTAGTATTTTGTATTAATACCTACCTTTCACTTTTTGAATTTGAGGATTAATTTTGGTCTACATTGAACTTTCCAAGTTAGATTTAAGCTTATCAGAGAATTTATAACTTGCCAGGTTGTAGAGATCTGATTTGTAACATACTTTAATTAAGAAATATGTGATTATCTTCTTGAATAAGTGTCTTTAGACAGACCATGACTTTAAGATGAGTTCTAGATGCAGAATTAAATCGTAAACTAAAATTGTAAACTACTGTTTTATGCCTGAATTCATCATAATTTCTGTGCAGTAACTCAGAAAACTAAAATGTCCTAAGAAAAATCTAAATTCTACAAGCAGAAGTAAAGTTCAAATTTTCTTGACAACATTTACAAAAGCTTTTCAGATGTTTCTGGATCCTCCCTGGGAAGAAAAAAAACAAAAAGCAGGCTGGGATGGTTTGTTCTGGTCCACTCTAATACCATTCTGGATGGCTGATTCTGCCTATTTAAATTCTGCCCCACAATTTCAGCTGGATAGGACATGAAACACTTCTTGTCCTAAACTGCTGCTTGTGTTTCCAGTGACTCCAACTCCAGCAGCACCAGGAGGATTGGAGCATCCCACTGTGTATCAGTGCCCATTAAACAGGAATACAGTACTGGAGCAGTCTGCTCCTCATTTATTATAGTACACAAGGGGTGTTGTAAGAGAAGAAATTTTCACTGGGACTAATGAGCAGAGTTTTAATTGCAGTGGAACTAGGACAACAACTTTTCAATTGCAGCATAACTGATTGAGGTAAAATGAGGGTATTCTCCTCAGGTCATCCTGGGCCTTTTGAAATTATTGTCTATGTAGATACCAGTACTTGATAACTATACCATGGAATTGTTTGCTCAGTTCAATCTATGGCAATTCTTTTTTTATTTCAAATACAGCCTAACAAATATATACTAATGCAAAATTTCTAGTAATTTGTTTACCCTTTCTGGAATTGCCAGAGACTCTCAGAAATAAAAGTGATGAGGAATTAATTCTCCCCATTAAAAATTCTGTATTTGGGATTCTTGTTCTTTTAATTTGAAACAAGAAGCCAGACTCTCTCCTAGTCAAAGCAATTTGAGCCTGGGGTAAGATTTTATTATTATAAACAAAATAAAAACTCCTTACAATGAGATTGTGTTCATACGACATCAAAAGCTCATAATGGAGAGGGCATATCAGGTAGTCCAACAAAGGGAAAACCATTGCAGCTCCACACTTCCAGCTCCACACATCCAGGACTACATATGCAGATACTCATGTACACATACATACATAAATGCACATAGCTGGCCATGTTGATGGACTCAGACACAAAAACGCACCACTCTCACAAAGGGCACCAATGGCCTTGCACTGTTGCCTTCTCTGGCTCATCAGGATGAAGGTCAATTGGCGGGAAACATACCTATATGTTTAAACAAAATATGGATTGCTCCAGTAACTAAGACCCTCCCCAGCTGGTCCTAGATCCTTAGTTTACACGGTTGCTAACACCTCTGCACACATGCTCCCAGTGTCTGCAGCCTTACTCGTGGGCAGAAGTACACTATAGCTCCCCAGTAAGTGTCACCTGGAACCTCTTGTCTCCAGTTGTCTCACATGCACACACACTCACATAAAGATAGAAACAGGTCTTTCTGTTGACCCCATCCCTTACTTTCTGGCCTGGACTGCCAATGCCTCCAGTAGCCAGCTTGCACGCCTGCACTCACGCCAGTCTCTGGCACTGCGGATGGAAGGATTCCTATGACATGTGGTCCCTGCTCCATCCTGAGGCGCCAGAGAAGGGAACGGTGCAAGGCCATTGGTGCAGCTGGCACTGAGACACCCATGCCCACATGTGCATGCAGAACAGACAGTCTTTCACCCAGGAAGGTGAAATGCTTAGGAATGGATTTTAGTGGAAAGACAGAACACCAACTTTTAGTGGAAAGACTGTGGTGACCAGGCACATGACACGGCCAGAGGAGTAAGCAGAGCAGCAATGAACATGTTTCAATGTCACTATCCCTTTTATCCTCTCATCCCTCTGTTTCCCATACTTGTTCCTGCCCAAAACATCTTGATCCCTTGCTTTCTCCCCAAACCAACCCTCATTAAGTCCTAAATAATATCCAACTGCTCTTCCCAGTATCTCTGTCATGGTTTACAGTTTATTTGCATTAGGCAGATGAGGCTGACACAGCCACTCATCCACATGCCACCCTCCTCCTCCACTCCTGCAGATGCAGGAGAATCAGAAGGGTACAAGATAAAAAACCTACGGATGTAGGTAAAGACAACTTAGTAGGAAAAGCAAAAGCCATACGTACAAACAAAGCAAAACAACAAATTACTACTTTTCTATCTGGATAATACAGCTGTCATTCTGTCATTTATACAAAGAGTATAACACCAAAATCAGAAGAAATACAGCTCCTGGTCCTGCAGGAACATACACAAGTACTTAATTTCTCAACAATATTCACTCTGAACAAGTACAACGCTAAACACAGGTAGTGAATCTGTACTTGCTTCTCATAATCAAGAAAGAAATTGATTTTATTTTTGTTTTTTTTAATGAAAGTTGACTACAGAACAGGTTTTCCTCGTTTTAAAGAAAAATCTTTAATTCCTTTGCCTGTAAAAAAATTGAGGTTAAGGGCTCCAGATCACAATTGCTTCAAAGAAGAACAGTTCTAGCAGATCACTCCTCTCAGAAACCTGAAAAACTTTCCTTGGCAGTTGTTGAGATCTGCCTTTTCCCAGATGAGGAGGTTCTATTCAAACTTCCTTAAGTGTTTATCCTTTAAAAATGAAGACCTGAATTAAGGTTACAGGTACTGTAGCATTTTAAGGTAAGACATGATCTGAGTCACTTACCCAACAGTTTCATTTTATTCTACATTTACATTTGCTCCTCCCCTTGAATGTTGGAAATGTCGAAGGATGTGTGTAATTTGAAGAGAATGGAACATGAAGGTACATTTGAGACTGGAGTTCAAGTGTCACCTTCAAGGCTAGATCACTGAGCCCATAGCTCCTACCTATCTGTGAAGACTGCTTGTCAGGATACTCCACAAGACACCTGAGGCTGAAGTATCACTCTTCCTCACACAGAATGCTAGTTGATAGTGACTGCAAGAACTAAGACTTTAAATTCATATTCATTCACTTCAGAAACACATGGCAGAAGCTGGTCTTCTCATAAGGACACACCCTCTGGAGTGTGGGAGTGTAGGCACAGCCACACAGCAGTGAGAGCCAATGTCACCATTGTCCTGTGCATCAGGATGAACAGACACACCCTCTGCAGCAACAGGGAAATCAATGTATAGAACATGGTGCATAGGGACAGCTGCAAGCAAATTTTAAAAGCTATTTTTGCTGCGAATTTGGGGAGTAAAAAAGGTAGAAATTTTTTTTTTCCTGACGAAGTAGGTAAGGTCACTGAAGTGCTAAGAAGTAAGCAAATCTATGTTTTGTAGTAATAAATATAAATAGATAACCTGAAGGTGAAACAAAGAGTTAGCTGCTTTCCTATTAAAAGTACGTTCAGTTAGAGCAATTGTTTCCATTCTTTCTCACATTGCAGACTTCTACATTCCAATGCCTACTTTCATATGGTAAAATTAAGTATAATGACAGCAACTTGCCTTTTATTTAGTTATGCTCCAAAATCCTTTTAAAAATTTCCACAAACCCACACACAAACTTATCCATGTTAAAAATCACCATATTAGACGAGAAAGACGACGTTGTGAGACATTTTTATCTTCAAAAGCACAATGCATGCCACATTCCTGTCAGATGCACAACAACCTACAGCTCTTCTGGTTCTATTGAAGCTGCGGGATGAAATCCTGGCTTCAGGGTTACCACTTGTCTGTGGTAATCGGTGTGTGGTATTTTAGGGCAAAGGCCATCCTTCGTTTTTCTTCTCTACCATAAAATGTTAATTCTGTCATAAGTGAATCTTATCTATGATGGGAAGATGGTTTCTGTTTAAAGAATTGACAGTCTCATGATAGGAAAGGGAATATGAGGGTTTATGAGATGACAGGAGAAGCATGAGGCAACAGGGAAACAACAGTAACCAGTCTGACAAGGAGTGGTCAAGCCTCTGCATTGTCTGCCTCTACCCACCTCCTAACAGATGTTTGCAGCTACCACAAACAAAAATACGTATCATAAAGGACTTGAAGGGAGCCATGGAGAACTACTTTGGTATTTATGAAAAAATCATTTGAGTCCAACAAGTGTGTGTACTTCTGCCAGCAGTTAGGCTGCACAGTAGTTTGTTTGATTATTTTATGAAAAGTGTAACCCCATTACAGTCACCTTATCCAAACTTGGGTAAAAGCATTTTCATAGGGAGTTAGTATACATTATTTAAACCTACACGAAGATTTGTTTCAGACCAACTTCCTCCTGTCACAGACTCACAGAATATTCTGAGTTGGAAAGTGCCCACAAGGATCGAGTCCAGGTTTTAAATGAATAGCCCATAAAGGGATTGAACCTTGGTGTTATTAGCACCCTGCTCTAACCCTCTGAGCTAATCTCAGTTTGTCACTATATATTGAGATAGGATGACCTTGCTTACCTTACTCTTTCTGCTCTTCACAATTTAAATAACGTACTGCAAATTTGATCCAAGTTTTTCAGCGCACTTCAACTGCCAATTTTTCATTTTGTGTCTTATCCTTCATTCTTCCCATGTGTGCCGTCCTGAGGGCCTCTCTAACTCCCAAAGACTGTGACTACTGAATACCTTATTGACTTTCTCCTGCACAGAGCAGATGGGACTGCTGCCGTATTTCATTTCACACTAGGAAAGCTGTGAGGGGCCGTAAGTCTTGCAGCCAGAAGGAGCAGCAAGTCATGAGGCCAGCAAGAGGGCAGGGGCCACAAGGCCAAGTTTTAAATTAAGTGCATAATAAGACCTTTGTACTGGGAGAGTGGGGGAGTAGGGCATATATATCCTGCAGAAGCCAGGCTGCTGATTGCAGGCAGTCCTAATTGGAAGATGTGGCGGGTGAAGAAAAAATAATGAACCTATATGTTTGAGTAAAAAAATTTGACCAGTCTTAAAAGGTAAAGATGTTTTAAAGCCTTTGTGATGCATTTTCTCTTGGATTGCCCTAGAGAACTTTCTACACTGACAATTTCACGTGGCATCTTTCAAAACAGCCACAAGTCTTTGCTTTACTAATGTCCTCTTGCTATGAATAAAGGAGCTGACTTGGTTAAAGGCCTGCACACTGTATGCACATTAATGTGTTTGCCTCTGTGGCAGCCACACATCTGACTGCAACATGGTTCAAGAGGGAGTCTGTGTTGGTGACTTACAATGCAGTTCCACTTGTGTGAGGTCAGAATACCTCCATATGTATGAAGCGACTCCTCAACACAAGGTCCAGATTTTATTCTCACCTTCACCTTTTTTTTACAGGAGAAAGCTTTCTATTTGGCTCATTTAGAGAACCTTTGGTTTATGTATAAATGCCCATTCTGTACTTGGGGAGTAAGAAGCTTTTGTTGAGAAATGGAAGATGCAGACAAAAATTTATTAAATAATCCTAAAATGCCCCAAAAAATTCACCTCCTGGTAAAACTTGTTATGATCACTCAAAAATGTTCTCATACCAGAAGACAGAACATGGAGTCTTTGAGAGAATAAGGGCTAGGCAAAATAAGACTGGGAAAGCAAAACTCCTACAGTACTTGGAGGGAAAAGGGAGATTTCAGACTATGAAACTGGAGATTGAAAAGAAGTGCTAACTGAGGTACTGTTATTTCTATTGCATGCATTGGACAATGAAACTTCCAATGAGACACAAAAATCCTTTCATGTGTGAAATAAGCTGAACAGAAAGGGAGAAGTTGCTAGCCTTACTACAGGAATGTAAGGAGAGAGAGAGAAACTTCGCAGTGTGATAGTGATTGTATTGGGTTTGTGTGGCCAGGATTTGGCAGCAGGAGGTTACTTCTGTGAGAACCTGCCAAAAGCTTCCCTCATGTCCAGTTGAGGCAGTTCTAGTCGGCTCCAAGATGTACCCACCAACGTCCAAAGCTGAGCTAAACATCAGTGGTGTTCAGCTGTTATCACAGTGCCTCTGAGACAATGTATTTAAGAAAGGGTAAAAGCATGAGAGGGGAGAGAGAAAATGTCAGAGGCTCTGCAGACACTGAGATGGTGAAGAAGCAGGGGGAGGAGATGCTTCACGTGCTGGAGCTGAGTTTCCCCTGCAGCCCGTGATGAAGACAATGGTGAAGGAGGCTGTCCCCCTGCAGCCACGGAGGTCCCAGGCAGAGCACATACAGACTCGCAGCCTGCGGAGAACCCTAGAACAGAACGTGCTGAAGCAGTTCGTGAAGAACTGCAGTTCATCGAAAAGACTCACACTGGAGAAGTTTGTGGAGGACTACTCTCCCATGTGTGGGACTCCATGCTGGAGCAGAGGAAGAGTGTGAGGAGGAAGGAGCAGCAGAGACAATGCATGATAGCCTGACTACAACTCCCATTCCGCATTCCCCTGTGAGACTCCGAGAGAGAGGGTAGAGAAACAGGGAGTGAAATTGAGTTTAGGAAGAAGGGACAAGAAGGGGGAAGGTGCTTTTAAGATTTGGTCTTATTTCTCACTATCCAACTTTGATTTGCTTGGCAATAAACTAAATTAAATACCCCTAGTTGAGCCTGTTTTGCCTGTGACAGTGATTGGTGAGTGATCCCTCCCTGTCCTTATCTCAACCCACAAGATTTTATATTCCCTCTTCCCTGTATAGATAAGAAGGAGGAGTGATAGAGTGGCTTGGTGAGCATATGGCAGCAGCCAAGATCATCCCACCACAGTGGAACATACAGACTTTTGCTAATAAGTCACAGGGATGGAAATACATCATCAATAAAAATGAGGAGGTAACATAATTCCTTCTTCACAGAAGTGAACACATCTGTGCAAAGGATGCCAAGGGTACATTTGTCCTTGCTGTGGAGGTTGGGGTGGGAGGTTAAAGAAGAGAAAAGAGGGTAGCTGGGCCTGACACAGTTGCTTGACATGCTCGCAAAGAACCTGTCAGTAAAAGGAAGTTCAATATATCTTTCTTTAAACCTTTCTTTCTTTACACATAATTTAATAATATCCCTAAGACTGCCATTTTCTGGGGATGAAAGGAAAGAAATACAGTGAAGTGGTCAGCAGCTGTGATTTTGCATCCTTCGTATGCCTGTTTTCTTATGCTTTGCTCTGTTACGTAAATCTTGCCAAGAGCAGGGCTGTCCCTTTTTCTACATAAGTTAGGCACTCCTGAGTCATTAGCAATAAAGAACTAACTCCTTGGCTACCAAATCCTGCGGGCCCTACCTGTGCCCTTCAATAGGTGTACAGACATCAGAGCCACCCAACAGTATCTGCCATCAATTCTTGCCTGACCCAGTATTTTGCCTGTTAAATTCTTGATTTTCTCCATTGAGAAGTCTCACGATCATTAGCTATAATGTCTATTAGTTAATACATTTCTATGCATTTTTTTCATTGTGAGGGTAGTGAGACACTGGACCAGGTTGCCCAGGGAAGTTATGGATGCCCCCTCTTCAAAATGCTCAAGGTCAAGGTAGACAGAGCTCTGGTCAATCTGGTCTAGTGGAAGATGTCCCTGCTTAAAACAGGGGCAGTTGAACCGGACAATATTCAAAGCTCCCTTCCAATCCAAACAATTCTCTGATTCTGTGTTTCCAAGCACCAGTGTCACTTGACTGAATGTTTGGAATACAAGTCACAGTGGTTATGCTGAATGCATGTTTGGATGCACATCTTGTAGCTACACAGCATGCTTGTATTTAGCATGCTACACAGTGTGCTTTCCAACTAGCATACACTATTCATGACTATGGCACAATTAGAACTTGCTACCTTTCCTTTTAGTTGATTTTACTGGAAAAGCCTTAAATTTGGAAGTCCCCCTAGGCAAGCTGCAGGCATCTTCCTCACTAGAGGCTGAAGAAAAACCAGCCTAGAAAAACATCTGACAGCCAGATGTGCCAGACAATTTACTGGGGTTTCTTCCAGTTTGACATTTCTTGGAAAGTATCAATTGTGCTAAGATACCAGAGACAGAAGATGTGAAAATATGGCAAGATGTCATACCTTCCACTCCTAAATTCTCTCTTTAATGCAAATGTTTGATTGAAGTTTTTAGCTGTGGGAGCATCACCTTTTTCTATATACTACCATGAATGCGATGGCGTATCGTCTTTCTGGTAAAAATTACCATGGCAATCCAAAATGTTGAAAGAGCTGAAGTCTCCTTGTGGCATGTTGGAATGTGTGTGTATGTGATCTCTTGCCCATATATTCAGAGGATCATCCTAGAATGATGCAGTGTAATCTACAAGGTCTCTCACTGCACGTATTTAATGCTATTGGTGTGAGTAGTTGTACTAGTAAGGTGGAACATGCTTCTAAAAATTTGCAACATAAGCTTGATGCAGAAGGGAAGAAGTGGATACACAACTCACAGTGAGATTAACATGATTACCAGAAAAAGCACTAGTCTTAACCAAGAATCTTTGGTCAAGATCTCTGTAACCCTCACAACAGTAGAAAGTGCATATTTATTTGTGGGGTTTGCAAATTCTTCCAAATTCTTCCAGACATAAGAGGTGGCATGATAGAAATAGTAAAAATTTTAAAAAGAAATTTATATGCAAATCTTTTTCTAAACAATATTGGAGGTGACCTACAAAGGCAGTAATTGATTGGAGGATTCCTGCCTGAACTTACTTTTCTGCCTTAAGATCTTACCTGTCTTTTTCTTTCCTCTCCTAAAAGGTTTTATGAGAGGATCTTAATAGCATGTCCATATCCCAAGCAACTAGGAAGGGAAATACTTTTATTAAGTTACATTGTGCATGTTCAAGTCTCCTTATCTCCTTTAAAATATCTAGTAATCAACCACAGCCAAAAGGTTTTCCACCAAAAAAGGCTAAAGGTTCTTGGTTCTTCCATGAAACCGTCAGCAACAACGCAGGTAGAAAACTACCACCAATTTCTAGATTCTTTCCTTCATTTGTTGTGAAAGCAAAAAATACAGGAAGCAGAGGTACTTATTTTAGGAATTTCCTGACAGGTTTAGTTTGTAATGTTACTCCTTTAAGATACCTTATTTCGTATACTATGTATTGCAGAACAATTTTCACTACAGAACACTGCATTCAAAAATAGTTTTTCTTTGAAATGCAAGTGCAAAATATAATCAATATTATGCTAACTAGTAGAAAAGATTAAGAGAGCATAAACACTGACCCTCTTTCTCTAGCCAAGAGAACTTTGGCAAAGCTCGTCATAAATGGAGTTTTAAGACGACCACTGATTCAAAAAAGTTCTGTGGACGCTGTGTCCCAGCCCCCATCTTGTAATCTGTTTCAGCAAAGTTACATTATTTTGGTGTGATGTGTTGACCAAGCCTGGATGTCAGGTGCACACCAAAGCTGCTCTGTCTCTCCCCTTCTCAGCATGGACAGAGGAGAAAAAGTATAACAAAGGCTTCTGAGTCGACATAAGGGCAGGAAGAGACCACTCACCTATTTACTTCTATGGGCGAAACAGACTCAAGTTGGGGAAAATTAATTTAATTTCTTACCAATCCAATGAGAATATGATAATGAGAAACAACCCTAAATCTCAGAAACACTTCAGCCCCAACCCCTTCTTTCTTCCCAGGCTCAACTTCACTCCTGATTTTCTTTACCTCCTCCACCCAAGCAGCACAGGGTGACAGGGAATGGGGGTTTTGGTCGCTCCATCATATGCTGTCTCTACTGATGTGTCCTCCTCAGGGGAAAGACTCCTCACACTCTTCCCCTGCTCCAGCATGGGGTCTCTATTAAGGAAAACACTCCTCCACGTTCTCTAGTATGAGACCATGGGTTGCAGTTCTTCACAAACTGCTCCAGTGTGGGTTCCTCCCATGGAGCACCAGTCCTTCAGGAGCAGACTGCCGCAGCCTCCTCTGTCTCACGTTACTACAGGTGTGCACCTACTACTTCCCATTCTCAGGACAAAGCATGATAGCTATAAAGCAAGGGTACATTTTATAGCCAGAGTGAAGGCCAAGCGCTGTCCTCTCACAAACACCTTCATTTCATTTTGTGCTCTTCAGTTTCCTGGCATACAGGTCTTCTTGGGGGTGGATACTCAGGTGCTGTGGCCAGTGGTGGTCAGTGCTGGGGAACACGGATTCATGTTGCTGTTTGGAAAACAGGCTTCTGCCAGTAACTGAGTTCAACCAGCACCCCGATTTGGTGAGCAGGAGCAGTGGTGAGGCCTCGGGTTGGTCCATGGTGCGGGTGGTCGGAAATGGGGAGACAATCCTCACTGCCCGCGTCCATAAGACCACCCCTAGCTTCATGGTGAGCTACCCAGCACTAGGAGTCAATGCGTGGCCTTGCTCCTTCCTCCTTGCGAGTACCACAGGTCTCCGAAGCAGCTCCGGGCTCCCTCTGTATGCCAGGGCCACAGGACAGGTGCCACAAGCCCCACGGCGGCGAGCGATGGCGCGGGTACCACGTCTGCCCCCGAGGCTGGCCATGGCACAGGCAGGGGCGGTGAGCGATGGCACAGGCAGGGCGCGGTGCGCCGCGGTGGCAGGGCGGTGGCGCGGGTACCACACCCCGCCGCGGACGGGGGGGCGATGCGGGGTCCCCGCAGCCGTCATGGCGGGCGGCGCGGGGCGAGTGGCGGCGGCTCCAGGCGTATCAGCGGGAGTGCGTCAGCGGCGAGGGGCGGGGAGGCCGCCGGGGGAGATGATATCAGGCGCCGGGCAGGAGGACCGGGAGAAGCCGGAGGTGAGCGGGGGTGTGCCGTGAACGCTGTCAGGGAGCCTAGCCGCCTCTGCCTCCTCCTCCATNTCCTCCTCCATTTATCCCCGCGCCGCCGCGGCAGGCTGCCCGGCCGGCTGAGGTGAGGCGCGGCGGGGTGTCGCGGGTATCCTGCCAAGGCGTCCCGCATCTCCGCAGCCCAGCCGGGCCCGGCCGGGCGGGACGAGCAGAGCGCTCGGCGGGCGCGGGGCGTGCA
>VZRR01005753.1:3773-31725 GCA_013398015.1 Oreocharis arfaki
GAGAGAGGGAGAGAGGGAGAGAGGGAGAGAGGGAGAGAGGGAGAGAGGAAGAGAGAGAGAGAGAGAGCGCCACATGGCTTGGAGCCTCAGTTTACCCGGGTGCCAGGGGGGCGGGGAGAGCACATGGGCAAATGGTTTCAGGGCATAAGGGTGGTACATGGGCAGAGTTGGGATACAGGAACCAATAGGGAGAACTCGAGGAGTGGCCAGGACTAGGGGCAAGGGAAGGAGGGAGACCCCATGGAGAGGGCAGGACGTGATCAGTAAAAGGGGGTACAGCGCCACACCAAACACTTCTAGAAAGTGAGCTATTTACTTGACCACATCTTAAAATACCACCCAGCAATGACAGCATACCAGTTTTGGCAGTTAACCACATCACTAGATTCAGGTGGGAATCCAAGATCTGCTTCAAAGCCTTTGAATTTTGGATCAGGCCTCAGTTAATCCCAGGGAATCTTGCCTGACATAGCACCTTCTTCCGCCACACTCAGCATTTAAATTAAACTAGCTTAAACTTGCTTGGGCTGGGTAAGAATCCCTATGCCTTGCATCCACTCACTGATACAGATCTTGTATCCACTTATATGTTGCCTCTCGACTTGGCCATTGAGTTAAAAATAGATGCTATCTGCTTTACTCTCCTGCCTTCTGGGACACAGAAGGTACTCTAACAGAAAAGCACCATAACGGAATACGTAAGTTACCCTATTGGGGAACTCTCAGAGAGCCAAACCAGACTAACCTGTCTTTCTGGAAAGTGCAGCCCTTTGTTTTTTTCCAAGCCTAGCCTAATGTCTCCTCAGATTGAAAGTGGGAAAGACAGGTGATAATTTTTGAATAGCTTAGGAAATGTCTGGTGATGCTATCAATAAGATTTCATGGCTGATATACAGCAAGACTGAAATGATCACATAAATTCTAGAGATTTTGTATAATATGCTAAAATAGTTTTCATTTCCTGCCAGCGTGAACAGGGGAGAGGAGGTGGGGGGAAAGGAGAGGAGGGAATGCTGACTCAGGGCTGTTTTCTCAAGCAGTAGAACATGACTCTGAGGATTTACTTTGATATGTTGCTGTGGAAGAGAAGGTTGTTTGTTGTTTCATTTGCATATGGATTAACCTAGAAGCAGAGTATTAATAAATGACAGCACAAAATCATAGCCAGGAAACTCTAAAGGAGTTATAATTTCTTTTCAAAATGCATGGCAACATGATGAGTTATTTATTCATCCAGATTGTCTGTGATTTCATTGTTATGCTCTCTGAAGTGAGGACATAAATAGTGACATAGAGAGCATTAAGTTATCATAATTCTACATCTGAACTGGCTGTGAAACAAGTGTGATATCTTGACCTTAATAAATTCTTTCACTGAGAATTACATAAAGTCACCGGCCTCATCTTTTTTTTTGTTTTTAAAATCAATATTCCAGAAACTGGAAAAAAAAGTGAAATTAGTAGCTTTGCAGAATATTAACCCCTTTTAAGGAAAAATATCACTCTTTTAAATTATTTCAACATTTAGGCTTACTTCTAGAATTAGAGAAATTTGATTTGAAACAAATAGCTATCACCTATGATGGATTATACCTTCTTTTCATTGTTCTTGTAAATCAAATGAGGCTGGCATGAAGTTCAAAGATAAAGTTCATGTGGCAAGTCACAATTACAAGACTGGAGTCTATAAGAATATCTCTTTTTTCTCACATATACAGTACTGATTTTCACATAACATATTTATTGGAGAAGTCTACTTAAAATCAGTGGCAGGACAGGACTTGCTATAGCTGTGGCAGTAGGAAAGAACATCAGTCTCTTTATATTTAAACTCAGATTCTGGCTCTGACAAATAGACAAGAGATTGCCAAAGCAGGTAAATGAAATACTACACATTAAGAATGTATAGCTCATTGATTCAAATCAATCTTTATTTTTCCACTACTTTCACAGCATGAATGGCTTTGCTAGTGGATATTGTCAAATTAATATGGCCAAAATTAATATAATAAATAAATGAAATTATCACTGTAAAATGAAATATTCTTGGTGTAAGTTTGGAAAAGATCAATAGCTATCATTCAAAATTCATGCTTGTAACTAAATGGTTATTGAATTGTGATACTCCTTAGACTGAACAGTAATGAATCCCAAAGCAGTCTTGTTGAAATGAGTGGGGTGAGTCGGAATAAGAGAAATGTGATTAAGCTCACAAGTGTCATTAGGACTCCATGCAATTAAGGACAACAGAACACAGAACTCCTGTCAGATGTCTTAAGATTGTCATTTTTTTATTTCTCACTAGCTAATGCCGGCATTCTACCATTTGTCTTTGTACCATCTTCATTTGCTGTTCTGAGCTCCATGTCTATTCTTCAGTATTATTTCTGCTATAGGAACAGCTAAGAAAAACAGTATATGCACGACTGCTATTTGGTTTTAGTTCTGCTGAGGATATTTGAAACATGAATAAGTCTGTGTGCATGTGTGAGCACGTGTGATGGAGACAAAAGGATGCCATAAAGATCTGGAAAATTTCCACATTATTATCAGTGAGATCTAAAAAAATGCCTAATAATTTCAACTTTACAAATTATGATAGAATTTAATGATAAATTAAAGGGCAAAAGGGCCCCTGGTTTGGGGTCATCCTCTCCTCCCAGGCAACTAGCAACAAGACAACAGGAAATGGCCTCAAGATGCACCAGGGCACCTTCAGATTAGACATTGCAAAGAACTTCTTTAGTGAAAGGGTTGCCAAGCATTGAAACAGGCTGACCAGGGAGGTGGTGCAGTCACCATTCCTGGAAGTGCTCAAGAAACAACCGGACATGGCACTTAGTGCTATGGTTTAACTGACATGGACATTTAGTGTTTGGCCAAAGGTTGGACTCAAGTATCTTGAAGCTCTTTTCCAGTCTTAATGATTCTATGAGTCATTAATATAACAAAGGTATCTCTTTAACCATTACAGAAATTATTCAGGCTGAAAAACTATGGGGAATTTTCTTGGTCCTACACAATTCAGGAGCATGTACAGGGCCCTGAATAGCAGAGAAATATAGAAATTTACTGATAATTCTGATCATCCAGATGGCACAGATAACCTTGGCCTTCAAGGTATGAGTAATGTCCTTGAAAAAAGGACAACATAATATGTCACAAAGGGAAACAAGATAAAAACTTGCAACACAGAGGAAACTTTCGTGTATCAGCATATACAATGCTGAGTTACAGTGATACAAAGCAAAAGAAAATATTTTTAAATTATGGTGCAAAGTGAGTGACATGCCCTCTCCTTCTTAGCTGTAAAAAGATGCATTTCTTAACATAGTTGTTATTGCCAAGTTTGTTACTATAGGTAGGTATCCTGCTTATTCTTTTTACTACCAAAATAATACTGACAATTTGTTGGTCTAATGCTTAAATATTTATCTGAGGGAACAGAAGAGTGTAAAGATCCATTCTACTCTTAGAATAATGTTGCAAAGCACATCCGCCTTGGCTTATGATAAGGGAAAGGCATGTCACCATGATCACCATTATGTCCAATCCTCCTCTACCTGCTTTTGTTGAAGAATCAAAAGGAGAAGCTGCTGTCCAATAGAATAGTCTTGTACAGATTGCAGTAAAAGAAAATAAAACGTGAAATGATGCGGGGCTAAATTTACCCCTGTACAGTGTCATACACCTAAAATTCAAGGACCCACAGCATGAGATGGGTTTCAAAACTGACATATTAAAAACTGTCCAGATATTAATTTTTAACATTTGCATTAGGATTTGGGGCATTTAGGATTTTACTTCTTTCTGTTCTTCTTCATTATCCATACAGAATATATAACTTACAAAAAGGTCATGAGTATCACATAACAAACAGATCTGGGATATGGAGATTCTGAAGAGTCATGCGCATGCTATGATCACAAAATTTGAATGTGACAGCTGATTGATTTCTCTGTTAATGAATACAATGGTTCTAGCTGGGATAGAGTTAATTTTCTTCATATAAGCCCATGTGGTGCTGTTTTGGCTTTGTGTCTAAACCAATGTTGGTAACACATCAGTGTTTTATCTATTGCTGAGCAGGCCTCACAGAGTGTCAAGGGTTTTTTTTCATGCTCTGCATGCACGAGTGAGTAGGGCAAGAGATAGGCAAGAAGCTGGGAGGGGATGCAGCCAACACAGCTGACACAAAATGGCCAAAGGCATATTCCATACCATTCATAATGGTGAGTGGGTGGATGCTTAGCTGCTGGCTGATCTAATAGGATTTCATACTGAACTTTATTTTGGAAAGCAATGTGTACCTTATAAAAGACCTGTTTCTACAAGATAATACTGGACTGAAGCAGCTGAATCAAATCACTTTGTGTTATAGATGACATACAAAATTGAGTTTACAGCAGGCAGAAGTTTTGAGAAACTGGGTACAAAGTGGTAGATTTACTAGGAAGAACAGCTTATGGTTTTTAGTAGAATCACAAGTACATGAGTGCCACCGCTACCCAGAGACAGACTTACAAGTAAGGAGCAAAAGATTGCTATGAATGGGCTACAGATGTACTAAAACAAATGAAAACCTTAGACAGGAGGTAAAATTAATACTTTAGTTCTCAGTAGAAATAAAGATCTTGAGGGTAATAACAGAATATCTAATCAGGAATGAAAGTAGGAACGGTATTTCAATTGCCATATTCAAAGTAACAGCAGAGTTTGGGCTGCGCGCTGTGGTGAAAAAAAGAAAGAAGGAGAGGGAGAGAAAAGGGGACCAGCTAAAACACTAGAAGAATTAAACATGAAAATGCAAGTTCAGTAGCAGACATTTTCAATGACTTTATCCGTTTGGAAATACATGGTACAATGATGAGAGAACCTGCCCTTGGACTAGAGATAGCATATCTAATTACAGAAATTTTTTTGGGGGAGGGATTGGTGAAGTGATCTAGGTGGCTGCATTCCCATCAGTTTGGTCACTCCTACTGCAGCCCTTACCACCGATTTTCAAAGTCAAGGACAACAGGCTGTAAAGGAAAGAGAGCTAAACTCTAATGTGGTTTTCTTTATCAGAGGTGCATACTAGGTTAGACTGACACAATTCACATTCAACGAGATAACTTTCTTGTAAGATGAGAGTAAATGTCATGTTTCCAAGAGTACAGAATCATTCAGTACTTTACCACACAGGAAATTACTGTTAAGGAACTCAGAAAGGGTGTTAATATATGAACTGGAAGATAGGTAAATCAAAAACTAAGCAGAAGGCTAAAATGTGCACACACTGAAAAGGAAGTCCCCAGGATGCAAGTATCCTCAATGACATTGCACATCCATCAGTCTTAGAGACTGATACTGCACAGTGTTGTCATTAGTGAGAGAACAAGGTGTGTGAGATTCTAGCTGATTGTTAAATTAAGGTACTGCTTAGGATGAACTACACAGAAAGCCTGACCTCTGACACCTCAAAGATAGAGCGACAGCAATGGATTTGCATAGTACGAGTAACTGTTGACAGAAGCATTTCCTAAAAAGTAGATTTTTGTCAGCTAGACGTGAAAGAGAAGCAATATGAAACAGAATAAAATGTCCCATCAAAGGATGACAGGAAGCTTGCCAATGTGACACAGAAGTAGGAAGAGGAAAAAACAAGTCCAGTCTCTACCATTTTCACTGAATACAAGGAAGTGATCTTGCCTTCTACGTTACACAAGGCACCATTATGAGCCAGGGTACAATATTTTACATAGTTCTAGTCATTTGCATTCACAGAAATGTATCTTAAACTGAAATAGAAACAAAAAAGGGCTATTGGAATAATATGGATAATGAAGAATCCATTTTATGGGAAGAATAGAAACCTGGCAAAGGGCTATTCAAAATTTAAAAATGAATACCTACATGTATAAATATGAGAGTAAAAGCTACTTGTAATTTTCTAATCACAATGTCTTTTCAAACAACAGGGATGAAAAAAGATGTGTACTGGATCCAGCAGGGTCTATAGAAACTTGAAGAGGTCTATGTGACAGTAGAGGGTGAATTTAGATACAGAAGTGGGTCAGCCAAGTCAGTATCTTCCTAGGAAGTTCTTGACACAATGGCACCGTATAGTTATTAAAAGCTTTAGTGCTTAGGGCATTTGGGCACCATGCCAACATAACAGTTAAACTATGTCTGGACTCATACTGGCTCACATTCAGCGCGTGTCAATACTTGCTAGTGTGCTTTCCTACTTCCATAAGTTGGGCTAGGACAGGGAGAGAGGGCTTAGGTGCATCTATAGGTGAGAGTGACATGCAAGAAATATAAAATGGATCAACTTGGGTTGCAATGTCAATGCACGTTTGTGTTCAACAACTCTATAGACACAGAATAAAAGCACTTTAATCTAAGTTTCTTTAATTCACCACCAGATCTGTAAACACTGTAAGCATATCAACTTCATATCCTTTACTATTTATCTTCGCTTTCATGAGCATCTTTGCATCCTGGTTATAACAATACTTCCTTGGGCCTCCAGGAACATTTGGAACATAAATATCTGAAAGATGTGCAGATTTCTTCTACTCTGTATTGGCTGCATTCCGTCTGGCCACCTTTTTACCAGACGGTGCAAGAGGCCATAGATTTCCCTGTTCCATCTTTCAGTGGAGGAAGAAATAGGCATGTTTTATCCTATTCTTCATCCTGCCTTTGGGTTTGATACATGTTGCCTAAATTTCTTCAGTGGCTGCTGCAGTGAAAAGTCACTGAAGACTTTTTTATCACATAGTATCTTACTAAGTATTACTACTTGACTGTCTTTAGATTTACATTTTTGCTATCCATTCTACATGTTCTGCACACATTTTTATTCAAATTGCTTTTTTTTCAATGTTTAGAACATGTAAGTCAAGGTCTTCAGACATATATTGGGATTAAAGCAAGTGAAAAACCAGAAGAAGATCCTGGAGGTATTTGCCTTTAGTTTCAGAGCCTCTGGAATTCTTCCAGGACACAACATCAAGAGGAGAAAGCTATAGGTCTGTTTTTGCCTTTCTCCTCTTTCTAATAAAAATAGAGTCTTGTTTAATCATTAGTCTAGAGGAATGGACAGTTTCAAATACAGCATTAGTACTGGGATATTTCCAGATCAAACTGCAAAAGGTGGTGCTGCCAACCTAAATATTCTGGTATTTTCAAACAGAAGAGCAAAGGCAGAAAGCAGAAGCATCTAAGTCACCCTGGTGACCCTAGAGGGTAACAGACAAAAGAGTAGAAGCAACTTGCCTTAGATGACAGGCTCCCGGAAAGCAGAGCAAAGCCACCTCCACGCCCTTTCCCCTCCTAATTTGGCAGCCAGCTGAAAGCTACACAAGGGGAGCAGGGGGTGTGGACAGCCCCATTTTAAGCTTGCATACCCTAAAGTTTTTCTCATCTCTGATTTCAATCACTGTTTCTGTGGGTTGGCGTTGATATGCACAAGTTGTGTACATTTCCCTTTAATGACAACCTTTTGAAAAGGCCAGGGTAAGAGGTGAAATTGACATTTATCCTCCTCTGTGTAGGCAAAGCTTTTTATTTTTTTTACTGATGGAAATTTCTCCCTGTTTCAAAGTATTTATGGTGTTATAAGTATATTGTGGATATTATTAAAGCATAAATGATATGTCTCATGATAACTTTCACCCCAGTCTCTGAAGTAGGCTTCCTATCAGACAAATGTATCATTATTCAAACCAAGTCTTAAAAATTCTTGACGTTTGCCATCACTCGTATCTTTCCACAGAGAACTGAAGCAGCTTTTCTTTTAAAACTGTAATATCAATAAACTGCGTATTCATGAAAAATGGAACTTATGTAAAGTGAGCAATCTCATATCAGCTGAATATGGAGTTACAAATATGAAGTTACATTTCTTCTGTTGAAACACTTATCTTTTACACTCAAATATTTCTATTGCTGACTAAATTTTTTTGGAGAAGATACATAAAATGTATCAACAACAAATTAGTATAAAACTATATTAACATGAGTGAATGATCTTCACTTATACAACTATGTCATCTCAACACTATTTTTTATACAATGCCACTGAGGATCAAGTACCCTATCACCAGGTCTTCAGTTTTTCTACAGCAAATGATCTAAATCTTATCCCATTTTTTTTTTCTGCAGAATGATTTTAAGTGATCATGTTATCCAACTTGTTTCAGTTGTCTTGAGAACCAATATGACTGTAAGATTGATCCTTGCTAGATCACTGATATATTTTTAACTATATAACTGAATTACCTTGATGCTGTATTCAGTTGACTTTCTGGACTTACATACATTTCAGTTTTATCCACCAAAAGAACAGAAATACAGTTTCACACTTTTTAGGTATCCTTATGCAAGTGTCCATCCTTATCTCAGTGTCATTCTCAGATTTTAATGATTAATTGTCAGAATTAGGAGCAAGGGTTGATTAAAAGAAATTTATAATGCCAGAAGTGAAATGTGTGGAGGAAAAAGTATTAACAAGTTTCAGAAATGTAGATTTTCTTTGGGTAACTTCAGCAAATAAACTATTAGGAATTTTAAAATAAGATTTCACAAAGTTCTAATGCTAATTCATTCTGAATATCTAGTAAGCTGTTTTATTTCTTTGGAAAACAAAGATAGTATTGTAAGCACTTATGACTAGTAAGTTTCATTTACATACATTTCTGAATTTTGGACTATTGAATTGCAAAGGTTTTGGGGACTTGTAAGAACAGAGAATAGACTGTATTAACCTGCTGCTTCACAGATTAAGATGGGAGGGATATAATGCTTGCCATCCAGTGTCTCTGAATAGTGGAAGTATAACTGTTACTCACCAACCACTGATTGAGAGGTTTAGCATTGCATGGTATTCACTGGATTCTCACCAGCATGTGGGAAGCTAGGCAACAAAGGAAGGAGGTTCATATTCATGTTTGCAGAAGATTGATTAAGAAAGCATAGAATGTCTGAGATACTGATAAAAATTAACTAGGCACAGCAACACATTCTCTCTTGTTGCTTTACCCACCAAAAAGGCTGTATATCTTCTACTGTCCATTTTCAATACAATAAACATCTGGAGAAGACGAAAAGAAATACCTGTTCTAGTCCCTCCAATTTGACTCTAAATGTTTCCTAAGTTCACATCCAAGCAACATATTTTTAAAAATTTTCTTATGTTTTTGTGTGGTTTACATTATCATTTGTAAAATATGTCACAACATGCTATTTGCTTTATTTTGAAATTTCAAGACTTTTCTGTGGTTTCTCCACACCCTGTAAATTTCACATATAAATAATAGGGGAAAAAGCCAATCTTCTGATTTCCTCTTTAGTGTTCCAAAGAAAACAGGAAGAATGTTACCAATCACTAATGTAAATTCCTATGCCATGCCCAATCATGTCAGCTGGTATACCTGCATCTAAAAACGGCAAATACTTGCTAATTGAAAATACAGTTTGACTAAAATGTTCTAATTTGTGTCGATTAAGATTAGGTGCCAAGGGCAAGTGTATAAACCTGAAGAGAAACATACAAACTTATTCAAATTCCAATAAAGTCCCTATTCCCAGTTTTCCCTATTAGATAGATCACTGTATCTCTCAACTTAGGCTCTGAATTGATCACTGAAAGTTTTCAAAAAGAGTGAGCATGTGTATTTGCTGTCTTTGTTTCTCTTTTTTGAAGGAGCAAAGCCAAAGGGCCTCTTCATTGGATCTGATAATATGGTACACAAAAAATCAAGCAGCTGTAGCTTGAAAAGGGAACAGGAAACTGAGATGAAACTGTGGAGTGATCCTGCACTTCACAAGAATGCAAATTGCTACACTGGTATTTAAGAATTTGTAATCTACCTAGGATCATCTTGCTCCTGAGGAAACTTGCTCCATCAAGTGATTTAAGTACAGGACTTAATTGCATGTCTGGCATGTTGTTATGACCCAAAATTAGATTTTTTTACAAACCTTTAGATTTGGATAGTCCACAAGAAAAAAGCACAAACTGCATATTTGCACCTTTACCTGCCTGAATATGTTCAAAACTCTGAATCTGAATATCAGGTTCAGTTACCTGCATTACTTAAAAGCATGACTTTCATATTTGTTAATGAATAGGAAGTATGCACTTTTTAAAATGTGCCTTCTTTCTCAGGAGCTTAAATTTAAGTTTAAGTATCCAAGTTTGAAAATATTGCAGCCTGGTCTGTAGACACGCACACATATTCACACATGCTTTTTGTTTAGGGTGTAGTTATTGTGCAGTGTTGTATTACGTGAAAGTTGCCTTACTGGCTTGTCTAAACAAAGTTTGTGATAATTATACAAATCTTTTTCTTCTTTGAACAACCATGGCACACGGAATGGAGTATTAAAAGTACAGCACAATAAGAATGAAGAGATTACAATGTAAAATCTTAATGTCACACTTCAGTTTTATTGGTATAATTAAAATCCCTTAACATCATTCCAGTTCCTTAAACATTTAAATTTCTCTTCTCTATTCATTTGTGCAACATAATGGGGAGATGTCACCCATTTTGGCTCTTAGGAGAATGATTTGTCACCTCCACTGTGAAGCTGAGCATGGTGAGCAGTTATTGCTGAATAATCAAGGGACTGTATGGCGAAGCAGATGGCGAGCTCACTTATGCTTCTTTGAAAAGTCTCGCTTAAGGCTGTAGGCATCTGCACAAGATGCCACGGTGGAATTGGTAGAGGAGATTACTTCCAATAATTTCTCTCCATCTGCTTTTAAGTGTTGTTTTCAAGTAGTTCACTGATTCCTCAGTTCCTGGAAGAGGTACACATAAGTGTTCATTAATTCACTTTTGCCAAAATGAGCCCAGTTAATTCAAATAACCCGTGTGTTATACATCGTTGCTCTGGCTCATGTTAACTAAGGTGAATTGCTCTTAGTAAGTGCAGTTTCCCTACCAGATGTAAGAGTTAGTGTTTTCAGTAACATGTAAGTTACTACTGCATGAATGAGCTATGTCCACAAGGATATCTATTGACAGCCGAAGTCAATGTGCCAAAAAAAGCCATTAGTTTTGAATTGAGAGAAAAAGGCAAATGCTTACCACTTTTACTGTTATAAATTAAATATCCCGACAGCAGTTGGGATCATATTTGGAATATCTTTTTTCTCCAAGAAAAACACCTTTGAATCTACCCTCTCTAAATATGGCAGTTGAGTTAGTGGAGTCATTGCCATATAAAAGTGGTGCAAAATTAGAACACTGGCATGTAATCCCCCTTATCATGACAGGAATGTTTCAGCTAGTTGAAGACCTCTTAGAGATCTAAAACCTAGCAATTTATTTTAAAACTGCTTAGAACAAGTGCCTTAGTGTTACCTGCCAGTTGGACTGGAAATGTCACTAATGGAAGTGAGCAAAGAGAATGATTTTTTTTTTTCTGTTTTGATTGTAATCTATAAGACTACATTCTTCTGCCAGCTAAAGAGTGGATAAAAATTAGATATTCCTGTCTCACCCTGTTCCATCCCTCAGAGAGATGGAAATACTCCTCCTCTTTCACTAAATTTAAATTCTACTCAAATTTCAATTCAATTCAATTTCAAAGCCTTTGCATAAAGAAGGCAGGATGTATGTTGTATATAGAAATATATGCACTTATGCACCTTTCAATCAGATTATCTTGGTGCATTCTCCTTTAATTGTTTTCGTTGCCTCCTTGAATACCCCTCTGCTTTGCATACCTCCTGGGCTGTAAGAGCTAGGATGTATCAATTATACTTTACCTATTTTCACTTTTCCCTCTGACTTACTGTTATGAAATCAGTAAATTAGCTGCTGAGGTTTTTTATGTTTTGTTTAGTTTTATTCAATATTTTGGGAACCATAAATCTCAGATATGACTCAAAGAGGAATTAAATGTCTTGCCTTCAAAATTAATAAAGATGTGGTTTTTATTTACTGTTTTCTGGAGTGATTAAATAGTGTTCTGGCCTATAAAAGTACAATGCATTGTTTTATTAACTCTGACAGATGAGAAGAGTTGCTTGCAGTTGTCAGTCTTTAGTCTTGATGACAGTGTCATGCAAGTGATGCCTTGGGCTTTAACTTTTGTATTTTTCAAATCCTGTACTGCCTAGTGTGTAACTCTGAAGTTTCTTGTAGCCTGTTAGCTGCTGTTCTCTTATGCCAGACAGACATAACAAAGCCTCTCCAAGCCTGCTCTCCAAGGACACCCAGCCTGTCCTAGGCCCAAAATGTGTAAACCAACATCTTGGGAAGGGTGGGGTAAGCTTGGAGAAATTACATTAACTGAAGCTTTAATTGGAGAATTAACCCTGATATGCAAATGGACCAAACTTATAAAAGTGTGAAGGACTCGTGACTCGTTGTCCATCTTGGGGTCCATCTTGGATGTTGCCTTTGGCTCCCCAGGGTGTACCTTTGAAGGCCTTTCAAATAAATATCTACCTTTATTGCTTTATTCCTGTCAAGTCTCTGTTTCTAGGTAGCCATTCAAGTCATCACAAGGGTTAAAGCTATACTGGAATCAATTTACTCTGAGTTAACAAAAGAAATAGGCAGGGAATGCAGTAAAGCATACATCTTTAATGCATAGGCAGAAGCTTTCTGTGCAGGATAAGAAAGCAATTGTGTGAATACTTTGGTCCAGATGGCACTAGGGTTAAGGAGGTGTGAAGGGAAAAATTGTTGACTATTTGTCATAGAATAAAAGTTCAGAAGATGCAAAAAGAAATACTGCTGACCATTACTAGACATGAAAAATCAAATAGGATTTTGTTTTCATAGACTATAAAGGCCAAGAGCTCATATGGAAAACATCTCTCTTTTCAGAAGAAATCTGTCTCTAGTGCTGACTAGGAAGTTCACAGGGCTCACACAGAATCACAGAATGGTTGAGGTTGGAATGGACTTCTGGAGGTCATCAGATCCATGCCTCCTGCTCAAGCAGGACCACCTAGAGCTGGTTGCCCAGGACCAAGTCCATGTAGCTTTTAAATATCTCCAAGAACAGAGACTCCACATTCTTCCTGAGCAACTTGTGGCAGTTTGCGGTCACGCTCACAGTCAAAAGGGCTTCCTGATGTTCAGAGGGAACTTCTTGTATTCAACTTTGTGCTCACTGCCTATGGTCCTGGGCAATGAAAACCCCAAAAGGTGAAAGCAGGGGCAGGTAGCCTGGGAGTAATAGACATGCTGTATTGAGTGGGCACCACTGAGCCTGGTTCCTGTAAGTCTGGCTCCAACCTCTTTGCCCTCTCCCTTCAGGTATTTATTTATATTCATAAAATTCTCTGAGCCTTCTTTTTTCCAGGCTGAACAGTCCCATCTATTTCATCCTTTCCTCATAGGAGAGATGCTTCAGCCCCTTAATCATATGGCCCTTTGCTGGAGTCTTTGCAGTATGGAGCCCAGAACTGAACATGGTAATCCAGACATGGTCTTACGAGTGCTGAGTAAAGGGGAAGCATCACCTCCTTCGACCTGCTGGCACTTCTTAGCCTAAGTCAGATGAGGATGTCATTAGCCTCCTTGGCCACCAGGGTACACCATTGGCTCATGTCCAACGTGGTGTCCATCAGGACTCTTAAGTCCTTTTTTGCCAATCTCCTTTCCATCTGGGTGGACCCCAGCATGTACTGGCGTGAGGGGTTGTTTCCTGCCAGATGCAGGGCTTTGCACGGCCTATTGATGAATTTCATGAGGTCAGCCTGTCAAGGTCCCTGCACATAGCAGCAAACCCCTCTGGTGTATCAGCTGCTCCTCCAACTTTTGTGTCAGCATCAAACTTGCTGAGACTATGCTCTGCCCCACCATACAGGTCATTAATGAAGATGTTAAACAGGACTGGATCCAGTACAGATGTCTGGGGTACACTGCTAGTTACTGGCTTCCAACTCACGTTCATGACACTAATTACCATGATCAGGGCACAGACATTCAGCCAGTTTTCAATCTACCTCACCATCTGCCTATCCAACCCCTACTTAACAGCTTCTGTATAAGGATCTTATGGGAAAAAGTATCAAAAGTCTTGCTGAATCCCAGTAGGAAATATCCACTGCTTTTTTTCCTCACCTACAAGGCCACTCAATTTACTGTAGAAGGTTTTCAGGTTGACCAAGAATGACTTTTCTTTGGTGAAGCCATACTGACTACCCCTGAAAACTGTCTTGTCCTTCATGGGCCTAGAAATTGTTTCCAGGATTAGCTGCTTCATAACCTTTCCAAGGGTCAAAGTAAGACTGACTGGCCTGTAGTTCCCTAGGTCCTCTTGCTTGCCCTTCTTGAAGATAGGAGTAATATTTGCTGTTTTCCCCAGTGTGGTAACTCCACAATCAATCAAAGATTATTGAGAGTGGCCTCACAATGACAGTCAACTCCCTCGGTGCTTGTAGGTGCACTCCCTCACAGTCCATGGACTTTTGTATATCTAGTTTTATTCTCTGATGTGATAATCTTTCACCAAAAGTATGTTTTCCTTGCTCCAGTCTTCATTGGTCTCTGGGGTCTGGGATCCCTGAAGATCAATCTTTCTAATAAAGATGGTGAAAAAGAACACATGGAGTACCTGTGGAATCGGGACCCCTGCCCCATTCATCAATGTGCCCACATTTTCCCAAATCTTCCTTCTGTCATCTATGTGCTTACAAAATCCCTTCTTGTTGCCTTTGACATCCCTGGCCATATCCAATCTCACTTTGGCTTTGACTTTCCTAGCCACATTTTTGTATGCTCAGACAGCATGTCTGTATTATTCCCAGGCTACCTGCCCCTGCTTTCACCTTCTGTGGTTTTATTTTTTTTTCCTGTTTTGTTTTGTCAGGATCATGTTGTTCATCATTAGGATAGACTACTATTGAGCTTGGACAAGGAGACTCTTGACTATAAAGCAGCCTTCTTGGTCCCCTTGTCTCCCCAAGCCCTTATCCTGCAGGACTGTACCAAGCAGATCCTTAAAGAAGTCAAATTCTGCTCTCTTAAAATCCAGAACTGTGATCTTGCTTTTTGCCCATTTTCCTTTTCTCAGGGTCTGATGTCTAACATCTCATGGTCACTGCATTCAACACTCCTGTCAACCTTCAGATCCGCAATGAGCCTCTCCTTTTCCCATTAGTATATCTTCCCATGGCAGACACCCACTACAGTGCCATTAATGCCAGTCTGTTTTTTAATCCTTACTCAGAATCTTTCAGTTTGTTCAGCGTCCATCCCCATCTCCGCTCTCCAGCTGCTTTTCACATGAAGGGAAACCTCCCCTTCCTCATCTTCCTGGCCTCCAGGAAGTTTGTATTCCTCCACTGCAACAGTCCAGTCATGGGAGCCATCCCACCACATCTCCATGATCCTAAGAATATTAAGGTCTGGCAGCTGCACAGAGATCTATAATTAATTTTGTTTATTACTCATGCTATGTGCATGAGTGCACAAGTACTTTAGAGAGGCATCCCAGCATGCTGATTTCCCAGAAAGAATTTTAGGAACTTCCCCATAATGGTGCCTTGTAAACACTTCCTTTCTTCCATGCAAGTGCTAGGGGTGGCCTTTCTTCAGCCCTGTTTTCCTAATTTTGTGATCTCTTTCTGTCACATCACTCCAGGTCCTTTCACATCACTCCAGTCCTTTCCATCACTTCCACCAGGGCTTCTGGTAATTTTCTACCTCCCCATCACTGCTAGTTTAAAGCCCTCCTTACCAGGTCAGCGAGCCAGGTGGCAGGGATGCCCAGAAAATAGCTTGAGAGCTGGGCAGTTCTTTGTAGCTTTGAAATTGTTCTTTCATTGAAGAGTAAGAATATTGGTCACATGAAAGGGATGTACATGGACTTTAAACAAAACAAAACAATTTCTGAAAATACTGCAAAAGCTGTTACTTAAGCGTGCACATTTTAACATACTAAAATATGTAATTTTTAGACAGAGTATGAACCTTTGTCAATTACAATCTATTAAAATAAAACAATGATAGATCTAAATTCTGAAAGGTAAATATTAATATTTTTGTGTCTTGCAAGTCCTTAATGTGTTTCAGTTTTGTTTATGAACGTAATGCTATTATCGAAGTCATTTGTTATTTTTTCAATCTTGTTCGATTTCTTTCTCCACACTGTAGCAGACTTAAATATCTATGGTTACTATTTTATTGTTGCTACCTTGTTGTCAGCTGAAGCATCACAGAAGTTTGACAAGATGAATTCTGCATTCTGCTCCAGCCAGTGAGAAGTATAGTCAGGTCAGAGAGGCAGCAACAGGAAAAATTATATACGGCTGAGGGCATTTTGCTAAGCAAATAATGAAGTGAACTGCCCATCTACATAAAGCAGATGTCAGGCTCTGTCTCAGTATCTCAGAAGCAGTTCAGGAACTCCAGTCTTATTTTCTAGTTAATATAACTATTCCATTGAAAAAAAATTAATTTACCTTGCACACAGTGCTTTCACAGCTAATGGCAAGTAGAGCTCTGTGAGACATTCCTCACACGAGTGTTAATGTGACTGTATTAAGCTCTGGAGTCATTAAGAAATCTCTGGCCCTTACCTTCAGAGCGTTTTTTCAAAGGCATAAATTAAATAATTACACTGCACTGACATTTTTCTAGATCCTGCATTAATGTCATTCTCAGAAACCTGATTAACAGTCCCAGACAAGTTTCCAGAATGCACTGTACACAGTGTGTAATTGATCTCTTACAAGGATTTTGTTATTAGTTTTATTAATCCTATCCTTAAGAAAGACTGCCTTCATGGGATAAATTTCAGGCTAGAAATACATTGCCTCTCCGAACACAGAGGTTCCAGACTGAGATGGACTCCCACCTTCAGCTTTCTGTGGCCAGTCAAGTACATGTGACCATCATGCACTTCATTCCATGTCCAGGTAAGTACTAACATTATAGGACAGGTATTGATACTTCTTCTAGGATTGCCAGTTTATTCATTTAGTAGCAATGCTTTGAAGAACAAAGCCATCTTCAAGTATCCCACAAAACTCAGACTTGTTTTTTAATCACCATTCAGATAGTTTAGTGGCCATAGTTAAAGAAATAAAACGTGCACATTTTTAGGGGCCATAAGGAAATAAAGGGCGCATGTTTTATCCAGCCTGCAGGTGAACTCATGCTGCCACTGCACAGCACAATGGCCACAGAACCTCATGCAGAAAGGCAGTGTGTGGCCTTGCTCCTCTCTATCCAAGTGCACATTATTAATCATAGAAGCTCCTTTGAGAGCAAAAGGCTTCCAGTAGTGTAAATGGAAGATTAACCAGGACCTTTTGGTCTAAAAAACGCATCCTGAAAAATCACATGGCTTGGCATGAAGGTTGCACCACAGCTGGAAGTCTGGCAAGATGGGACATGTTTCCTGAAGAAAGTTGCCCCTTCTGTGTCAGAACTCCAAAGTAGAGCAACGTAAATTGTGCATGTGGGAAGCCACATGCTGGTTGCTCTTCACTGGGTCTGCTTAATTATTGGTCACTTCAGTGGAGGAGACTCCAGATTTATGAGCAAACTGAAACAGTGGGAATAGGCAGGGCTGGACCACAGAGGACACCAGCGAGCACGGTGGGTGGTGGCCACGGGCCGGTGGAGCACCCCAGGCCCCGCTGCCCCGGACACTCCCGTGGTTCCTCGGCAACCCCCTGCGCCCGGCCAGCAGGAAGCGAAGGAGAAGGAGGAGCAGGAGCAGGAGCAGGGCGGACTTGCCGCGGGCTTTCCGTGCTCCCCGCCGCCTGCCCGCAGCCGGGCACAGAAGGGGGGTCCTTGGCCTGCCGGCGCTGCCCGGCTCGGCGCGGCACAGCTCGGCACGACAGGTCCGGACACGCACCCTCCCCACCCGTGGTGCCGCTTCCCTCGTCTGCAGCGCTCCTGGGGCCTCCCGAAATGGGCCCTCTCCCTCGCACTGTCACTGCTGGGAGAGAAAGCTCCTGGCGATACGGCTGACCGTCTTTCCCCTGAGAGTGATTTTCCCTCTTAGGGGAGAAAGGATCTCTGAAAACTCCTACGTAGTACCAAAAGTGGGAAAGGTGGATGAATCCTGTGTTATCATGTAGTTATGGGGTTTTTCTCTGGGAAATGACTGGAAGAATAGCATTTTGACAAATTAAATAAAACTAAACCACAAAATTTTCAAATGGATCCTCATTCTTCCGCTCTCTCCACTTTCATATCATGTTTGTCAGTGTTATCAAAACATGTAATTCCCTATCTTAATCGCAATTTAAAGTTATTTTATCAGGCACCCTGCAAACTAAAGCTTGTATTGCAAAGAAGTGAAACACCCTGATGTACTCTCTACCTAATTAATGTGTAGGAAACTCAGGCCCAAATTTTGGACACCAGGCTGCAGTTGGGTCTGCTCTGGTATCTTCCTCTGAGACCACCGCTGAGGCTGCAGTGACAGAATAGCTCTCCTGACATTTCATAGTATCATTAGTGTGGTGGAGAAGATCTTGAAAAAAAAACCTCAAAGCAAATGCATTTGTATGTTTTGAAAAAGATGTGTAAAGATAAAGTCCTGAACAACTGAGCTCAGTGCTGGACTCACAGCTTCTGTGACTCCTGAGAGCATGAGAATATCTTTACTGATGAGGACCAAAGGTCTGTCTGTGTGTTTTTAAGACTAGCAATTGGGTTGATTACCAGGAAAGAGTGAGAACAGAACAACCATATATGACACATCTCCTGACTGTTCTTCTAATCTCTGGCTGTATTTAGCTCAGGGGATTTTCTATAGCTCATGTGGTTTGGCTATTTATCAGCCCTCAGTAGACCTAACTTCCAAGTGCTTGTCTGATCTGTCCTTGAACTTGTGTAAACCTTTTGCATGCAGAAGAGTCTAAGTCTGTGTTTATACTATTAAACTAAACAGAGCCAGTTCACAAGTACAAGCCTTGTCCTATGGTTCTTGATACTGTCAAATTGTTATTAAATGCTGTGGCACAACTTGATCGTTACAAAAGACTCGGTAGTCTGAAGCATCAGCGCACAGAACGCTTGCTGCTCTGGGGCAGCAAGGCTATTGCCCACTGCGACCATTCCTGAAACTGTAATCTCAGTGAAGCTCTGTGGTTACGTGGTGATCTGAAGGAGATATATTCAGCAGTTTGGACGTGGCTACTCTGCTTGAGGGGATTAGGAAGCTTAGCACTGCAGATGTAAGTCTTGTCATACTAGTTAATCCCAGGGCCAGAGAATGGTTTTACTTTCTCGCACTGGTGTAGCTAGGAGACTGGCATCATCTTTTGGGCCACAAAGGTGCTTAGAAACTCTATTGCCCTAGAGGCAGGAGTAGGATATTTTGTCTTGAAAGGATACACATATCAAAAGCATCCCAGAAGTTTTCACTATATCCCAGAGGCTGGTTCTCTTGATTCTTTAAGGCAATTAAGAATAATTTCTTAATCTTAGTAGCAAGCCCTTCCTGTTAAATAATGAAGTGAAATTGTCATGGGCTCTAGTGCAAGGAAGGAGTGAAGTGTCCTGCTCAGCTTTTTTGGTGCTTCTCCTTGCAATAATACTTAGCATCTCAACCTCCAAGCCTCTTAACTTTATTCTTGCAGTCCTCTGCGTGGGTCCCCAAATAGGGGTGTTAGAGAAGCAATCACTCAGCTTTTCTGTTGGGTTTTTTAATTGTTTTATTAACCTAGTGTTATAAAATACTTCATACCTTGAAGAGATTGGGATTGTTGGTGGATACTCTTACCTTTACCAAAGAAAGGAACCATCACAACACTTGTGTCTGGGTGGTACAGGAAGGATCCTGTAGGAACCTCGGATCCAGGTGGCACGGGGCAAATACCACATATGGTAGCGGCTCTGCTTTACTAAATGGCTTTTTCTTTAACACGAGATCACATCAAGAGTGAGAAAACAACCTCACTGTATGCATGCAGTGTTTGTTCAATGTTACGATGTGCCAACAAAGATGCCAGCCAGCTTTTTCCTACATAGATGTTTCTTAACTAAAATCTGAACCTTGTTGACCAGCAACTCATACCCCATCTGGCTTCATGCTGCCATCAAATACTATAGCTTTATGCCTGTCAGTGAAAGACTCTGCAAACAGAAGCCAGCCTATGACACTGTGCTAGTGTAAGAAGACAGTATTTTTGTTTAATAGAAAAATTTCACACATTGTGACTGACACAGTTTTGCTAAAGAGAACTCCTGCTCTGATCACAGCCATGGTGACAGAAGGCATCTTTTGTCAATTCAGGTTAAGTCTTTGAGAGAGCTAGTGTAATTACAGTAGCAGAAAAATTCTGTTCTGTGTTGAGGCTTTTTAAAAAACACATATATATACTTACCTACCTACCTACCCACCTACCTACCTACCTACCTACCTACCTACCTACCTACCTACCTACCTACCTATATTTACAGATGTATAAACTGAAGATGCAGTTTAATATTGCAGTCGTCCTGGCAACAAAACCTCTTTATGAAGTTCTTACCCCAGCACCCCCAGCACAGTTTCCTTCCCCTCACAGCTGTGCTGTTGAAAATGATGGCAGCCCACTATGTAAACGGTACAGCTGCTTTGCCTGAAGTTGAGTGCCTAGATAGTCTAATGCCCGCAATCTAGTTGAGCAAGGTAATTTCACTAATCCGTTTTGCAGTGTGAACAAAAAATTGCGTCTATGCTTCTGACCAGCTGACAAACTGCTCTGCTTGTATAGAAACAATGCCTTGCTAAGTAATCAGTCAAATTTCATATAAGGAATTAAACCTTTTTGCAATACAGCTGTACACAAAATTTACCCTCTATTTAGAGTTTGGAGGACTCTAAAAATACAGTGTACCACAGGCAACCTTTTTAATTTCTCTTTGTTCTGCTCTTTGTAGGAAGCCCATGGAAAGGATTGTCTCTTTTCTTATGTTTATATGTGCACCCAACACAACCAGGCTGCCTGGTTCAGTTTCAGAACTCATTGTTATTGTTATGGGAATAATAATGATGCCACTATTACAGTATCATGTACCTGGGATGGTAAGATTAGGTTGAGCAAATTGCCCTCCTTTTAAAATCTCACTCTTGTTTACATGAAAGTCATGACAGACTCTTGTTAAAATAATCTTATATTTAAGATTATGCAATTCGTAAATAAAAGATCCAATGGTCCGAATTTTGGTGCAAGTATGAAAAAAAGTGGTGCATAAACTCTGTCCATGGAATCAATTGTCTTTTTCTAATGATGTTTGTGGGCAGGAGCTCTGGAGCTTGTGGTGGCAGCAACAATAAAGCATGAAAAAGGTAGTTTTCCAAATGCCATTTTATTTATCCTATTTTAAAGAATCCATGGACAAGAAACTGTGACAGTTTCATCTTTATTACATTAATCACAAATAAGCTGGCTAAACAGCAAATGCGGGCTTTTCACAGCTTTTTTTTTTTTTAATGGATTAGTAGTTTCAAACATAATGTACGTAATGGGGGTTACTAACCGATTTCATCTATACACTGAGTTTGAAGTTCATGCAGTTTTTTCTTAACAAAATATTGTTGTTCTCTTCAGAAGTGTCACATGCAGTTGTATCCAAAGTCCATTAGCCATCATCAAATCCAAAATGTATGAAACGAGTGGCATAACATTAAAGAATTTCTAAAGAATTCAGTATTTTGCCAGCTATTTATGAGCTTAAACCACAGAGAGATTGTGTAAAATTGGACCTTAGTGGGCCAACTCAGGGTGAAACTTTTTTCAATTTATGTAATGTGGCCATAAAATTGTCCACTCACCTCTATTTATGCCATATTCTTCTATTGATACCTAGTCTAAAACCACTAACTTGCATGAATTTTAGACCTGTGTCAATTTGATCAGAAATCTTTCTAAATATCATTCTGTATTTAGAAACATTGGCATGGGCTCAGAACTATCCACTTTCATTGACTAAGAGTAAAGGGAAAGGCACAGCTTAGCACTAACCTAGCAAAGCCTGATCCCCCATCAAACAAATGTTTAAGTATTGATGCACTGTGGCGGGGAGGGGGGCTGATTTCATAAAAGGACGTGATGGGCTCTAGGAAAAAAGCTTACGGTCTTTAAGACATGAAAATTAGTCATTCTTGAGTAGCTGACTGTTTGGTTGAAGGTTAATTGGATTTGTGGGCTAGTGGTTTTTTGGCTGGCTGACGATTCTTATTTCTGAGGCCCATGGAACTAAGTCTTTTATTCTTTTGGATTTTTGCATACACTCCTGAAAAGAAGCAGAAAATACAACTTTGAAAGAGTCCACTCACTGTACCTAGTGTTTCCGTACAGCTGTCTCTGGAAATTGTTGTCTGTTAGGCTGCTTGTTTCGCTTCTGAGCACATGCACAACCCTACTCCAGCAATGCCCAACCCATGTGTTTGTGTTAAGCTCCCAGAGAAATCTCTCCACCCACGCAGCTAGGCATCTGACCAGCCATGCATGTGGCCTGTGTTTTGGGCGGTGGCCCCCTATTACTCTAACAGTTTTGTTGAATAAGGAAATGCAACTACTTCTGATGTGTACCCTTACAGAGCGTAACTGCTGCACTCAGCAGCTTCAGCTACATTTCATTCAGTGTTAACAGTATTTTCCATTGCAAGTAATGCAAGGACTATTTGATTTCTAATGCTTCAGCTTGTCATTAGCGTTTTCTAACAATGGAATTAAATGATACTAAAAGTTTAATCCAGCTCCCGTTTTTTTGGAGTACTATAAGCCTCTCCATTCTGTACTGAACTATTGCAGTGTATAAACACTATTTAGGGTATCTAATCTTTGCTATTTAAAGTTGTAGATTATTTAGAGGGCTGTAATACAATAAATTAAGGAAGGCACAGTTACCGTAGCAATCAGTATTATAGTACATCATAATTGAGTGAAAGGTATTGCACCACATGGAAATAATAATGTCTCCAGAAGACATAAAATATTGTCTTCATCCTACTACTAATAGTGTATTTTTAATGCATGGTTGAAAATTATGGTGCTGTTGCTTTTAAAAGTGCAAAATTCACAATTTAACAAATTCTTTCCAAATGTAGATTTCTTCTAAGAACTTTGTGTTTTTGTATCATCTGTTATTGCCACATCTTGTAGATCCCACAACATAGGACAACAGATGACTTAGTTCAAATGATTCTCTATTGTTTTTAATATTTTTAACACCCCAAAGAGGGAGCTGAGTGTTATTTATATGTTTAATAATTTCCAGATTTTTGAGCTGCTTGTCTGTTCAGTTGTCTGGAAAAAAATCAAATGGCTATTATTCATCTTTTTCAGTCAAAGATGGTTTTGGACCTCTGGTTAGATTATTAAAGTAAAATTGCTCCATTTTGTTGAGGCATATTTTCACCTTTTGCTTACATCTAGCAGAGAATAATTTTTAAAAAGAGTTTTTAATAGCATTCCATCGAGTTCCTTTTTTTGGTCACACATATGGATGTGGGACTGACTGTGTGACCTACATTTTCTGGCAGCAAGTTTAATATATTGGTTTATGCTTGCATACATTTAACAATATGGATTATTCTGTTATATATTGTTATTATTGTATTATATATAATAATAATCTAATCCCATAATAAAAAATATTTTGTGCGTCAAGTCCTTAGATTTATGGAGAAGTAACCTAGCTTAGAAAATGTGACCTCTCCAAAACGTAGAAAATGTAGTCTCTCTCTAAAGTGACTTTTAATTAACTTTCCATCTAAGCAAATTCTCAGTGTAGATTGTTATAAGGCATTTCAGTCCTTAAGCAGATTTAACGTAAAATTCTAAACAAGAAAAATGTCAGTGGGAACGAAGAAAAATAGATTAAAATCATGCACTTCATTCAGATGAGCTGATTTTCTGCAATGGTAAGAATTTGGAGGTACAATGAAGATTTACAGGAGAGTATATGCTGAATGAGACAGGTAGTGTTAGTTAAAGTCTTAAGCTATATTGGTATGTGTTATCAACAGCAAGACTCCAGTAAACTTTTTCTTGAACTTATTGTTCTCACAATTTGGGGTTTTAGAGGCCTTGTCTGTCAATAAACAGTTTTCATTTGTTTTAATTATAAAATGCTACATGGATTGTTCTTTTAAAAATCAAATGAATAGGGATAAAATATGCAATTGTATATATGGTCCATAAAAGACAGTGACTATAATTGTCATGCTGTACTTTCCTTAGAGAGTCATTTATGAACAAGAAGCAATATAAGGAAATTATTTAAGTTGGTTAAAATGGAGAATACAATTTTAAATGGGAACATGAAAAGAGATAGGCTTTATCTTTAGCTTCTCTCTGGAATAATAAAAATTTTTGGCAGGAAATTTGACTGTCAATGAGGCCAGAAAGCTCAGTAACCATCTGCTTGAAATCACTTTTCTAGTAGGATGAAACAGTTGTACGTTGTACAAAATGCACATAGGAGGGACATGGCTGCAGAAATAGGACTGTTATCTTTGTCAGTACAACCCTTTCCGTGTCCTTCTGTGATTATAAAACTATATATGAGTATTTAAAAGTGTATATATATATATATGTAAATCAGTAAAAACTGCTGCCATCATTGTACTTCTGACCAATCTGGCTGAATTCAACGAAGATTTTTAGTGCAGAAATAGTCTGAAGTGTAGACTAAGATATAGAAGCCAATAAGAACAGGGATAGACTCATCTTTCTGCAAGCCTCTGAAACTTTTCTTGTTTTTGGGGGGAGGAACTGCTGTGCAGTGCAAGAAGTTACACCAGATTCTGTCAGTTTTCATCGTAATTTAGCAGCTTTCTTAGGCAGGCTTCAGAAGTCTTCCTTCAGAATTGAATTCTTGTTTCAAACCCAACATGCCAGACATAACAAGTTCTTGAACAGGTTACATTTTGTATCCTAACATATAATAAATAATGCCTAATGTCCTTTACATTTTCTATCTAGTGAGGTGAGAGATGTATTCATTCTCTTAATCTCCTAGTGAAGTGTTACGTGCTAAAATTTACTGCCAAGTAAGGTCTGATATGCAGGACTTCATTCTCTTTCCCTTCCTGACAACTTTTCAACATTCTAGCTCCATTAATTCTTATCAATGCTATGAAAGGACAATCAAACCAGTGGGAGCACAAGGTGAAATGGATTCCACAAGTTAGGTGACTGTCATAGAGTACCTTCCTAAAACTAACTCCCTGTGATAGATTATTTTGTGTAACTGAAAGCTAGTAATGTTTCTTGTAGACGTTCTCCACAATGACTTTTGTTCAGATATGTTAAGGTCCGGTTATTAAAATTATTGAGGAATTCCTCAACCTGAATTAAGGTGCAAATGAGACCATATGCCAGTGACAATAGTATGAATTTTATTTGGTAGTAAATATGAGGGAAAGAAAAGGGGAGAAAAAGAAATAGGGAAAAAGGAGCTTGGGGGATGTAGGGGGGGAGAGAGTGAGGTGGAGATGGACTAGGTAGAAAGTATCACCACTCCATAGATCCCGATGGTGTCCCATTGATCCTCTTCTTCTGGTCTTCTTGATGGTGAATGTGCCCCAAAGAGCATAAAATCTGATGGGTTAATGTACGCTCAGGCCAGGCAGCAATGTCCAGGTACATCCCCCGGGGCAGGGCAGGGGACAATCTCCTGCGACAGACTAGATCTGTTACATCATGTGCTGTCCTGTGGTGCAAGGCCTCTGGGGAGCACTTTGGGAGGTCTTTGATGGATTATGACACCCCCTCAGCTGCCTCTCACATGAATGTCCCGTGGATGTGGCCTGTGAGGTTGGGGGCTCCACAGCTGGGCCAGTTTGTGCAAGGGAGGATGAGTGTTCACTGCCTCTGACCAGANCCCTCCCGTGTCCGAGGGGCCCCCCCGAAACCCCCCCCCCCCCCCCCCTCATTTCAGGGGGGGAGCCTGTGTAAACCTGGCTTCTGCAGGCTGTGGTTCCCCGCCCCACTTCCCGGAAATCCAGCCAGAGGTAACTCTCAGCATGGATGCTGGCTTTGGTTCTCTTCTGGAAGCATTTGTTTTCCCCAGCAGTGTTAGTTTTTTCCTAGGCCTGGTGATTGAAGAGTGGGTTTCCGTTTATCTAATCAATAATCTGACCTTCAGTCCAAAGTTCCAGTCAGGCATCCTTTAGGGAGGAATGGTCTTCTTTACACAGTTTAAAACTTTATATCAGTGTTCGAGGCATGAGCTATTTCAGTCTCTGACAAGATATCATAGAATGATAGAATCATTTAGGTTGGAAAAGACCCTTAAGATCATCGATTCCAACCATAAACCTAATACTGCAAAGTCTACTACTAAACCGTGTCCCTAAATGCTACATCTACGCATTTTTCAAATGTCTCCATGGTGACTCAACCGCTTCCCTGGGCAGCCTGTTCCAGTGCTTGAGAACCCTTTTGGCGAAGAAGTTTTTCTTAATATAATCCAATTTAAATGTCCCCTAGCACAACCTGGGGCCTTGTCCTCTCATCCTGAATTTTGTGGTGAACCTCAAATGCTCACATTTTCAAATTACTTTAAATATGATGTTCAATAGTGTCTTGGTTTGAAAGACAGGCGTCTGTTTAAGGGAGGTAGAAGCCCCCTCTGGAATGGAAGATGCAGCCCCCTTCCCTTCGGATTATTATAATTTTGAAATTAAGGGGCTTTCAGGCAAGGATATGAGAAATAGGAATAACAGTTCTTTTCTAATATATATATATATAAAACAAAACAAAACAATAAACAACGATGATTATGGCAGTTTTAACAAAACAGCACAGTCACCCAGTGCAGCCTTCTCGGCTGCCAGGCAGCTTCCCCTCCTGGAGCAGCGCTGGTCACAGCCGGCAGCAGCGCTGGTGGCTCCCAGTGAGCAGGGTGGGTGCGATAGTTCTGGTGAAACAGTGGTCCTGTGGAAAAGAGCCTGGTCTTTGCCTGAAGGTCCAGTGATGTAGCTTCTTGTCCTCTGGAAGTCCAGCGGAGAAAAGCTACCTTGTGCCTGAAAAACCTCTGATTATATCCGGGTGGGAAACGTTCAGTTCCTCCTCCTGGGCAGAGTGGAGTGGTGAGGCACTGATGGGCCCACTAACAGGAGATAGTCCAGAGCCCGTTATCTATGAGTCCTTTGGCAAGGCACAGATGGGCCCAGTAACAGAAGATAGTCCGGAGGGAGGAGGCAAGGAAACACTGCCTCACCTGGTTTCACAGCTCACAAAGGTGGTAATAGAATACACTGCAACCCAGGACAAATAGTAAACAGACCACAGTCCTTTTCCTCTAGTAAACAGAAAATTTCCAGGGACTGCGTTGTTACTCCAGGTGCCTATAAAAATCTACATGATCAAATAGTTTGTTGTAGTGATATCAGATCAGTAAGCTGTAGCGATATCAGATCAGTAAGTTGAAGTAGTGAGTGCAGAAGCTCTGGGTGCACTTCAAAGCTCTGCTTTGTACTAGTCTTCTAAACCAAAAGTCAGAGGGCCACTCATTAGTTCAGACTCAAATGCTTCCACGTCATCAGGAATATTGTCAATGACTTCAGCAGCAAGAATGGGATCTGTTTTAGTCCGTCTTGGTTTGAAAGACAGGTGTCTGTTTAAGGGAGGCAGAAGCCCCCTTTGAAATGGGAAATGCAACCCCCTTCCCTCTGGATTATTATAACTTTGAAATTAAGGGGTTTTCAGGCAAGGATATGAGAAATAGGAATAACAGTTCTTTACTAATTTATATATATATAAAACTAAACAAAACAATAAACAGCAATGACTATGGCAGTTATTACAAAACAGCACAGTCACTCAGTGCAGCCTTCTCGGCTGCTAGGCAGCTTCTCTTCTTGGAGCAGCGCTGGTCACAGCTGGCAGCTTCTCCTCCTGGAGCAATGCTGATCACAGCTGGCAGCTGCCCCTCCCGGAGCAGTGTTGATCACAGCCGGCAGCTGCCCCTCCTAGAGCAGTGCTGATCGCAGCTTCCCCTCCAGAAGCAGTGTTGATCACAGCCGG